>CABEEJ010003081.1:0-35731 GCA_901482245.1 Timema douglasi | reverse complement strand
CCCCGCAGTTCACCCAACCGAGATACGAACTTCAATCTACCTGTATTTTGCAGTCTAGCTCAACACGTAACTAGCGCGTTAGCTAACTACACCACCAAGGCGGGTTTGAATTTAAATAAATATGGTACAATTTAATATAAGCAAATACTATGTAAACATTAGCCACGTAAACATAATTTTTTCATGGAATTTTCTAATAAGTGATTTAAACATTAAATCTATACCTTTTCTTATGATATACTGATAACCTATTGTGAAAGTTTGTGGTTGAAAACGAAACCCAAAATAAACTACCTATGTGTAGTGAAATAAACTAATACTTAGGGGGTTTTACGGTAACAGTGACAAAAATGTGAAATTTAGTACATAAAACAAAACACATAAATTTGTTTCTATTGATTCACTGTCCACACTTAGAATGTATGTTAAAATAATTATCACAATGTTTTAAATTGTAACGAACAAACACATATCACAGATGATTTAAGCACAAGTTTGCCAACACTGCTAAAACATGCAACGAAATTTATTTTAGACACGTTCAAGATATAAACTATTATTATTAATTCCTAGCGCCAACATTGAAGTAAATTAGGTTTGCTTATAAAATAGATCTAGACCAAATTGATAATTTATAACACTAATGAAGCGTTTAAGAATTATTTTAAAACAAAGAGGATACACTTATGGTAAAGCTTAAGTTTTTTGGTGTGGTCTTTTTCTGGTCATTTGTACAACCAAGGATTCCTACTAGAACGCCTTTTCTTCAATTGGTTATGATATGTGATTGAAGAATGATAATAATAGGTAGCCAATGTATGACTTTTGCTAAATTAAGAAAAGGTGTGTAGGTAGTAATAGGGTACGTAAAGTTGCGTCTGTTCACAAATTGAGGTTTTATTTAGTTTAAATATAGTATTGATTTAAGACCGAATGTTGTATCTCTTGCAGGATAAAAGATTAATTTAAATGGAAACATGGTCCTGTACTTAGTATCAACTCTTTAAATATGTAAGCTACATATTATAGTGATGTATAATGTATATTACCATGACGTCTTACTACTGTTTAGATTATATGAATTTATGATAATTACTCTAACCTTTATTTGGTTCATGCGTATGTGTTTGGTTTAGTAAAGTAAATTAGTGAAAAATCCTACGTGATGCTATTGTAAAAAAAAATGTTTAGGAAGATAAGGCTGCCACCATACTAAGAAATCAAGTGGCTCTTTATCAAATAATGTTTATTGAAACATAAGAGCTAAGGACATTATACAGCTACTAGATGCACCGCTGATTAATCAAATTGTCAAGATTTTTTGTCATTCACGGTAGCCGCTTTCGATACCCCCCGAAAATAACTTATGTATTTTAAATCCCCGACAACCTAGGCAATCTTCTGGGACTATTTTGATACAGTTAATCTCTGTTGAACAATTTTTGGAATATTAAGCAGCGACAAACAGTTCCTCGTTGTTTCTTCAATGAGGACGCAGCTATATGTTCGGTCTTTCCAAATAATATATTTGGTATAGTAGCGCTATTATACTTAAAATACTTATCTTATTCATTTCAAAGAAAATAAGTATGTAATGTTGTCTTACCTTGTCAACACTAAACAAACTTTTGAAATGAAAACAGAGCAGACGTCAAATTTCATGGAAAAACAATTTAATTTAATTGGAATTTCAGATAGATTTAAGTTTAAACTAAATTTTGTTCTTGACAAAAAATGTTTTAGATCTTATAGAATACTGATGGTGAAGGCTTTTATTAACTGAGTATGGAGAAGCTATGCAACTTGAGTTTGTGAGTGAAATAAACTATCTTGTCAACTTAGTTTAATATAAGACTCCTAAACAAACCTAGAGAAGCCAGCATAATGAACGCCAAATTTTCAAAATTAAATTAAATTTAGGAATTCTTGTGTTTTAGATTTAAATATTTTCTTCTAATCTTATTTAATTTGTGCAAATGTCAGTGGGTAGTAGAGGCTGAAACTCAAAAACCTTTCCTTTTGGGCCATTTTAAAAACAAACTAACAACACAAACATGTTTTTCATGGTTGTGTTATGAATAGCAAAAATTAAAAGATACCGTACATTCTGTAAATTTGGCTGATTGAGCTGCAACAGGGTTTTGAGCAAATAATAACTTCTCTATCACAAAGCTTAGCCTAGACCTGTTTTATAAACTTTTAACTTTTTAAATTCTAACCAAATTTAATTGCAAATGAATATAGGCCTACTACTGACTAAAATTATTTCCGAAAATGGAGTGGCTAAAAGCGCAAATGGGGCCTTTAAAATTATTATTATTATATGTTTCCAAATATTAAGGTTCAATAATTGATTTATTGTAAAGCTGTAGACTATTCTGTCTAAATTCTACTATTTTTAGCATGTGATATTTCAAATAAACTTTTATTGAAACTTTCTTAATCAGGTACTTTAAAAAATATCCGTAAATAATTATTTCCAAGAATTTGCTAATAGTGTTTTCTATACTCCTCTGCCATGCAGACTGGAACTTCACCGTGGTGCAGCAACTTCGTTAGCACTACTCTGCCGTTACCTCAGCACTGCCGAAGTGTCCACTGCTCTGAGACCATTTTATTTTTCTGTTCATCCAGATCTTTTTGGCCAGTATCCTGCAGAAAGGGTAATTAGGTCTCTTTGGTTTCAACTGTTGTGTCTAACTAAGTTTATTCTTTGAAAAAAAGGAAATTTAATCAATTTGATCTTTAAAATTTATATAGACCTATAAAAGCTTTAAACCATCTTGATGATTTTTAGGTAGGCTCCACATATTTTTTTAAACTTAAATAAGATTATAACTAAACCTACTATCCTCTTATGCTGGCGCTATCTTTGCCAACATATGGCGGCTCCTCGGTCAGTATAGCTTGTTTGCGGATTGGCGCCATCACCATGGCTTTTTTTATTATTATTTAAAAATATTTGATGAAGTAAAAATAAGTGTGGAGCCCTAACTAATATGATGCAGAGCTAATAGTTAAGTTTAATTCTCTTTTGAGTGTCATTAACTTTTTTTATATGTAGGCCTACATTAGGCTTATATTCTTACTCTATGGCGTTAGGAACTTAAAAGTTTATTGCTGCACTTATAAATTGACGCCACCTATCCATATCTTAAGCTAGTTCTATCCAGTCCACCTCATTATAACCTATCTCTGAAATAGTTCTATCCGGTCCATCCCATTAAACCCCATCTCTTTCAAATCCATTCTAATGTTATCCTCCCATCTGCAGCTCGTTCTCCCCGACGGTCTCTTCCCATTGGGTTTACCAGTCAGTTCCCTGGACACAGTTTTAAATTCTCCCATTTGTGATGCATGTCCTGCCCACTGTAATTTGCGAGATTTTATTAACAATGTCTTGTGATCAGTACAGGGTATGTAATTTATGATTATGTAATCTCCTCCACTCCCCAGTATCCGCAACACTTTTTGAAACAAATATTTTTCAAAGCAACTTGTTTTCAAGCGTCCCGAATAATTTTTTTCGTCGTGTAAGGTAAGAGACCACATTTCACAATGATAGAGAACAACTGTTAGAATTACTGTTTTGTATAATAGGATATAATTTAATAATGTCAACAAATGAAATGGTTTACAAATATAGTTTGTCATGATAACTATGCAAAGAGCAGGTAAAATATTGCTTGAATGCTCATGCAATTCTTAATAGCAAGCTGAAGGATAATTTCTAATATTTCTCTTTTGTATAGGCCTAGATATTTTTTGAAATATCACATTGTTTTGTACAGTAAATCTTTACTCTGAGAATTAATTTTAATAAATATCTAACAACATTTAAAAAATAAAAACAACATTAACTAACCTCCTCTGTGGTCTAGTGATCAAAGTGCCTGGGTTTGATCCTCGGTGCTGCCAGAATTTTGCCATGAAGCAGGAGTTCTGTAACGAAGTCAAACTCAGCCTTTTAAAAGGACAAATGTTAAGCTACTTGAATAAATAATTTGCAGCTCTGGTTTAAAAAACTGAAACTAACGACTGGAGGGTTCTCTTTGCTTACCATATGATACCCTCTATCCACACATGTTTGCACTATTATCGCTAACAGTGGTGGACATCCAGTCAGTATAGCTCTATTGCAAGCTAAGACCATGGCGATTTTTTAAATTTTAACTAAGGCCGACTTCACATTTTGAAAGGACTTAACCATCTTTAGAATTATTTTGTAATTGGTTTGGTTCCATTTCCAGACTGTGAATGAAAATTCTCTTAAACAATTGAGCAGTTACCTGGAGAATCTACAGCAGAATCGACCATCCCGACCAACTCGAGTGACCTTTTACTTGCGATCCCAGGCGTGTACTGATACCACCTTACTAAAAGGTGATAAATATGCAATAAGCAGAATTTACATGTTTGGAATTACAGTTAATTCACTCATCATTGATAGAAGTGCACCAATAATTAAGAATCAATATGTTATTTCTATATCAACAACTATTTTAATACATTTTTAAATTTGGTGATTCTAGAAAACAACTTTTAGCTTCATAATATGAAATCATCATCTTTATTGAAGTTGTTTTTTTCTGCTGCAAACAAATTTTTGGATTGAATTCCCAAAATAATCTGATAAATAAAATTAAACATAGAAAAACTCCTTAAGTTATATCAAAAGTATGCAAGTAAACTTAAACTGAACCCGCATTATTTAATATTTATTTTTTAAATGTTAGTTTGATTTTAAAATGCCTGGTAAAATTTGGATGATACATTGCTAAGATTTTATTACGATGTGTGAGAGATTCAGCCCAAAACTCTTTGAAATGAATGCTCGCAGAAATTTACACAACTCTAAATTTAATGAATTGTGGAAACCCGTATGGGCCTACTATTAAAAACTTTTTGAAATAGTAGTAAAATATACATCATAGGTAAACTAATGAGTCAGTATTTATTTTTCTCAGGTGCATTTCGTCTAGTAAAGATAAGCTTGGCACAACGCGATGTGAGAAAAACGGTTCTGTCCATATTACAATCATGTGACTTGTCCACAACATATGTGGATAGTATTGCACCGCCTCTTAATAACATATCTAAATTAAACAATGAGAGAAAGTTTTCAAAGTTTGATGAGAATCATCCTTTCTACAGCTCAGAACAAATGAAGGCCAAAATAAAGAGAACTAAAGATGCAGAGCAGCTCAGGTAAGTGAGGATATATATTATTGTTTTGTTAGTTCTGGATTATGGGCTGATATTGTACAGTATCTTTTAGTTAATGTTGACGGTAACATTGTTTTATGGATTCGAAACGTGGGTTTGTCAGGAGAAACACAAGAGCAAGGTGAATGCAGTTGGAATGAGATATCTAAGAAATGTATGTGGAAAAACTCAATGGACAGAGTCGATAATGAATGGGTGTTGATGGAGTGTGGTTTGAATGGGAATCCAATAGGTCAATGTGAAAGAAGCGTCTTATGTTGGTTTGGCTATTTTGAGGGGATGAGCGTTGAAGCAAATATAATATATATGAAGCTAGAGTGTGTTCACAAGGAAGAGGTAGGCCATGTAATACGTGGTTAAATGTTGTACCGGTATATGCATGTGTGAAAAAGAGAAACATTAAGATTTTCAAGAAGCAAAGAGCATGCATGACTTCGTGTATGGATGTTGTTGAAGCAAAAGGAGTATTCAAGGATAGGGAAGTGTGGAGAAATTTAGTGATAATGGATTAAGTACAGAGTTTTTTTTTGAGCTATATACTCACTTTCTTACCTTTCCCATTAAGGCACAGCGAAAGCATTCCAAAGGTCAAAAGGTCAAAAAGAACTTTAGCACTATATAAACTACAAATTTACTTTAATAAACATAATCCACATTTTTACATAAATAAAGAAATATAGCAAATAAAAAGTGTCTTATACATACAATGTTTGTGTCCTATCACCAGAGTAAGATATAACCCACATTATAGAATTTAAAAAAAATGTTTACTCCAATTTTTCCAGTGCTTGATAAGAATATTAAGATACATTTGAGTAAAGAAGTAATTATTTTCAGAGACTGGTTGTCAAAGAATGTGTCTGATGCTCGAAAAAAACTCTTAGCCTGTCAGCCAGTGAGGGATGAGATTTACCGCTTGGAAAAAAAACTTTGTGATTCTCTGGGTCTACACAAAGTTGTATGGGACTGTGGCTGGAATATCACACACTTCCGTGGCTGCCTCATAAGTTTCCAATCACTCGCCACACATCATCCAGACAACATGCATGTCTTGAAGGGTCAGTTACATCCACCTAATTTCACTTATTGTACTCTAGATCTACCGTGCTCTAGTTTCACTTATTGTACTTTAGATCTACCGTGCTTTAGTTTCACTTATTGTACTCAATGCATATATTGTTTAACTAGAAATATTTCTAAATAAATGAGAACGCATTGTGATAAAGGAAGAGTGTATGAAGAAATGAAGATAAAAGTTTATTGGTCTTCTATAAATGATGATAGTCGCCACCGGGTCTTTCTGTGCTATCTTGTGGTGACTCGTTGTTTACCTCTCTGTTGGTCTGGAGATAGCGGAGTTTACTTCGGCACCACCGCGGAGTCAAAGGTCGTCTGGAGGTTCTTCAAGACTTTGTGGATCTTGGCGTGGGTCACCATGTTGGCCCACTCGGGGTCTCATTGGTTGGCGTAGGGCACAGATGTAAGGGAGAAGGAGTAAGGGGGGAGGGGGGGAGGTGTAGCGAGTGGTTTCAGGTAATAACTGGTGGGACTGAGTGGGGAGATTGGGGTTGGGAGAGCACATACCATCGGCGATTCGCGGGATTAGCGGCTGGAGGAAAAGTATATGGGAGTGCAGGGAGTGAGCGGGGAGGAGTGTGGCTTGCTGAGTTGGGAGTGGTTAATCGCCGAGGTCTGGCAGTCGGGGTGGCTAGCGTGCTGTCTTGGTAGTGTGTGGGCCCCCGAGTTGAATATCCTGTTCGCAAAGTGCTGGGCCCTGGCATGATAGGGTTGTTATTGCCGCTGGACCGGTTCTTTGCGTTCTGCTGTCTCGTTTGTTGGGGCTTTCCGGCGCGTTTCGTAAGACCTATGTTGTTCCCGGCACTCAATATGGCGCGGTGAAGCAGAGAAAGGAAGGGAACCTTGGCACTCCAGGTGGTGCAGTGAGGCAGGGAGAGGAAGGAGAGAGGGATGAAGGGAGGGTTGGGACTGATAACTCACTACCCAGTGTTATGTTTAAAGACCCATTTACTGACGTTCTACTGTGGGTGAGGCCACTACAATAACTAGTACAGGTCGTACTGGCCCGTTATTGCTACCGTTACTGATGATCTTGATTTGGGAGCCAGTCGTTTTTATCCCCCTCAGCTGTCCATCAAATCGGGGTGGAGGGGTTGTTGGCGCGGCGCGCACATTCCTTCTCCTGATACAGCATTGGATGACAGAGGTAGCGTGTGCAAGAGCGTACTAACTCCTGACTACACCTGGTCCATGCAAGTACTGACTATGACATGGTTGGTTGGGGTATAACAATCACTACCTTAACTACCATAATTTCAGCTTGGCTTCCTTCTCTATCACCTAGTTTACATTAATTTACAGTTGTTTCATGCTCTTTACTTATACTTCTAAAGTATTAGGCAATACTTCATTTTATAAAGCTATTAGGTACGTAGTTATTTGTTTATATACACCATAGATTTATAGATATATAATATATTAAAATAGGCTAATCCCTTTTTTTTATGTATTCCAAACATTTGAACCATTGCTCACTTTCCATACTTTGTGAATATGATTTAATAACACATAATTGTATCTTAAATTAATTGATTGCTCTTTGTTTCAGGCAGAACTTTAATGTTTGGTAACGATACTGGTGTCAGCTTGGATGGAGCAGTAATGCTGAGTAGTGGCGAAGTTAGAAATAATTGGTTGGATGTATGTATACCTGGAAGTGGAGTTTCCTGTTTTTACATGTACTAAGAATTAAAGATGCATTTTATTTGGGTTTTCCCCCCCCCCTCCCTTTGCAGTTTTTAAAGAACGTGCACAAACAGGATGCTGCATTGCTACGTATTCCAGCTTTTGAGCGGGCTGTGTCTCAGGTCCTGAGAAACATTCAGGTGGTACGCAGGTAAGACATGTGTTAGAAGGGCCTGTGGGACAACTAAGATTGAAGTTGATTTTTTTTAAAGGGACGCAGTAGTAGAATCATACTTTCAAGTTTCACCTTTATATATATAATAATTATTATTATTATTAATTATTTAAAAATCATGTATGTAAGCATTTAGGTTAAGAAAGAGAGGTCATGAAAGAGAAGGGAGAAGCAGATAACAGAAAGTGTGCAAGTGAGAGGAGTTTAATGGGAGCAATTAAAGGAGGAAGATGGAAGCATTTTACTTCAAAATGACCCAGCCAAAGGCTGAATACAGTTAATGATGATGATGAATATAAGCTGAGAAAACACACAAAACGTATGAGAATGGACAGCTAAGAAATGGTTTACACATTGCCTCATTGTTTCAAGTTTGACCTTAAAATTTTTAAGCCAGTTTGGCTCTTGAACAATGGGGTGGTTGGGGATCAGGTTTTGTTGGTCATCTCCACCAAATCTCTCCCATGGCTGTATGTTAAGGGCATAGTAAGCACATCCACAAAAAAAACCCATCATTGAAACATAATCTGTTGATTCTACCTGTAGGAAGTTCCAGCCAAAAGTAATGGCCAACATATATGAGAACCATCTGCGTCGACTTACTACTTCGCTCAGTGATTACCAAGGCCAAAGAGGATATCCTAAACATTGGCCACAAAGTCTTGATCACTTTGAACTGGTAGTTGAAACGTAAGCTAGTTTTTCTCGCTAGTATTTAATAAATGAAAACAATCATTGGAACATACACCTTAAAACAAACAATTTTTCAGTCCATTAGCTTACTGTATACTAATAAAAATAACTTATAATTACTCTGGTGGTTGGTGTTTTTTTTAAACATGTGCATGTTATTAATTCTCTGCCACTTGAGTAGACACTGATTTTTTTCAAGAGTGAACTGTCTTTTCTTTAAGATTGGTAAAACATAAAACAAAACTTTCCAAAGGTTAGCTTGATTTAAGGGGTGTGGTTAAGTAAAGTGTCAAGTATTTATTATATTGCTATTTAAAAACGCGCGGGGAATTGGGCTGACGAATGATGGAGCATTTGATTCCTCATTGTCTTTGAAAACAATCTAAAATAGCTATTGTGTTAAAGATGTCACTATCTGTAATTTCTTTTCAAGGTTTGAACATGCATCATTTTATAAAACTTAGTAAATAAAATAACATTTATTTTGCTCCTACTATGGACAGAAATCACTTTTTAACTCTGTTGTTACAGATAAACCTGTGTGTAAACCTTTTTATCCTGCATTATTTCAGTGAAGCAGGGCCCCTCATGGTTTCTCCAACTGGTCAGTTCATTGTCCCAGCTTCGTGCCCAGCGTTTCTTCTAGTGGCCTTCATCACAAGCAACTTGGACCAGGCTACTGAGCGTTTGTTGCATTACAAGAGGTGGGTGCTCTCTCATAATTCAACAAGTTTGTTTTTTCTAAACGACTGTTATTTATAACAAAGTTTAAAATTTTTATAATCACGGTTGATAGGTATGTCAACACATCAAAATAAAAGGTAAAATATATAAAAAGTATTATATTGAAAGTTTTTTCCAAATAAAAATTTAGCTTGTGCTTATGGGGTCAAGGAAGTACATTTCCCTATATATTTTAAGCTCCTAATGTTTGATTTTCTTTGAAGATGCAAACACAGATTGCTTAGTTTTAAAAAGAGAACATGTTTGTCTTATATTAAAGTAAATATCACAATCATTGGTTAGGCAAAATCCAACTTTCTCTTCAAGTGTAATTTTGCCATGTTCATGAGTTAAAAAACATATTAATATAAATAGGGGTGTGCGAAGCTTCAAAACTTCGACTTGGCTTCGAAACAAACATCAGATTAGACTTCGCTTCGAAACAAATTTTAGCTTCGAAGCTTTGCCATTAAAGATATTGACAGCTAAAATACTCAATTTATGTTTAATTATAGCCATTCTGAGCTGTTCAATACATTACAAATTAATATTAATAGGTGAAAAACAAGTAATTTAACTGTAAGTTGTATAATAGCTTTATTTACCAGATTAACACAAACTTTTACAAACATTGGTGCATTAAATTATTTTCCAAGTAATCTTAATGCATAAAGCTATATACATAACCACAATATCATAATTATTTTTTTCCAAGTATAAAACAACTAAAAGAAAATATTCAAACTTTGATTCGGCTTCTAGAATATTTCAAATATTCAATTCGACTTTGCTTCGAATTGAACAAGTGTACTTGGCACACCCCTAAATAATAATATAACATATAACTGTTAGCAACAAGCATGTGGAGCGGTCCCTCCACGCTAGATGTGTCACTCAGCTGGGACTCTCTGCCCTTCAAAAAGATGACAACATCACTCCCGATCTAATGATAGCGTTCTGTGAGCGCCTGATAGCCCACTCTGACGAGTTGGCTCCTCTTCTTTCCGGAGTCAGGTTGTGGGTAACACACTACTATTCTGTCCTCTCTGATGGAGATATGTGTGTGCCGTGGAACTGGAAACTGTAGGACACCACACATCCACATCTCGACTTTGGTTACACATATATTATGTTGAAAGGTAGGTCAGTAAATGCATGTATTATTTAGATAGTTCACATTTACATGGTGTCTACTCAACTTGACCAATGAAATCCTCAACTTTTTCCCTGATTTCCCCTGATCATTTCCTAAAATTCCCCACTAAAATGTATGTAACATCCTTCTAAACCCCCCCCTCTCGTTTTTCTATTAATATTTTTTATGAATAATAAGTTTTAAAATTTGTATCANTTCTCTACTCGGTTTTTCTATCAATATCTTTTATGAATAATAATAAGTTTTAAAATTTGAATATTTTTTTAAATTTCTATTAAAATTGTTTACTAGGAATTAAAAATTCCCGGCTGATTCCCGTTTTCCCTGATTTTCCCGGATGGTAGACACCCTGATTTAAAACCACCGTCATTGGGTGGTAACAATTCATTTGCTTCATTAGAGGCAGCCATAATCTCTTTGCTGTGTGGCAGAAATGTAAAGTGTGAACTGCGTTCTTCTTTTCATTGTAAAAACCACATTGTGTTTGTTTCCTTTTATATCCACCAGTCCTATACATTCATCCAAATATATATAATCATATGTCCGACACCTTAGCTCATTAGGTAGCGTGTCTGTCTATTGAGCAAAGGTTCCCTGGTTCAATTCCCGGCATGGCCGAAAATTTATCAGTGGTGAAATATGGGTTTATCCTTTCACATTGATAAATTAATGGCCGTGGACTGGATGTTGTGCTTATCTTAGTCATAAGTTGGATTATAATACATATGAAGCCAAGACAGAGCTAGCCAGCTGATTGTGGAAAATATATGATTTTAATAAAAAAAACTGATCCAGGCCACAGGCTGGAAACAGTAATGGATGTAAAAAAATAATCTTGTGTATAAACATTATTTTATTTCTTGAGGTAAAGGCAATGTTGCTAGTTAAAAAGGGTCATCTTAAATTTTTAAACCAACCAACATCATGGAATGTAAATGATATCTCATGTATTTTTAAATAAACATAAAGTAGGTATTAGAGTTTAAATTACTTTTATTTGTGATTCATTTTCTATATTATTGTTCCATCATGTTTATATAAAAACATTTTCTGACTCTCTTAAGGAACAATAATAATAATAATAATAATAATAATAATAATAAGAGGAGGAAGAAGAAGAATTTCAATTTCCTTTATTATAGTGCTGGCCAAAAGTCGTAAGACCTATAATAGGCCAGCACTGAAAAGTACCTTACAGTTAACATATAATTTCATGAGAAAATAAGATAAACAAAAATGGCCAAATAATGTTATTTAATGATGAATAGTTACAAAAAAAATAATAGTAATTGATAGTGATAAGAATAAAAAATAGCAATAATAACAAATAACTAAAGAGTGGTTAAAAGCAGTAACAATAAGCAGATAATAATAATCAACTGTTTCAAACCTGTGGCTGGGTCAGTTTAGTTAAATATCTCTATCTTCCTTTATCATTTCACCATTCTTTCTTCTTTAATGATTTGTACACATTCTGTTATCTGCTCCTCCCGTCTCTTTCTTGGTCTTGCTTGCAATATATTTACTACATACTTTAGCTCCATAATTATCTTGAGTTTTCTCTCCTCCATCCTCATTACATGACTATACCATCTCAGTGTTGCTTCCTCTACTGTCTCATGTACGTCCTGTACTCCCACTCTTTTTCAGATAATTTCATTCCTAATCTTGTTTCTCCTTGTCACAGCCAACATGCTCCTCACAAACTTCTTTCCAATAGTCTCCACTTTCCTCGTCTCTCTTACATTAAATGTCCATGTTTCTGCTGCATATGTGACAATGGGTACAAAGTATGCCCCACACAGCACTTACTTCTCTTCTCCATAGCAGGTCTCTTACACACCTGTTGTCCTCTTCTCATTATATCCTCCCTACTTCTACCTTTTGTCTCAATCACACTTTCAAGATATTTTACGTTCTGTAATTTTTCCAGCTCTCTTCCATCGAATTGTATAGCTTTACTCTTTCTGTAATTACCATCACTTCACACTTGGCCGTGCTGAATTTCATCTTCTCTCTACCACTTGTTCATTCCATTCTGTTCTTCTTCCTCCATCTTCCTCCAAATCATCAAGTCATCAGCAAACAACAGTACCTTGATTAATTCCTCCCTGAATTTCCTTATCACTTTATTTATTCATGACCATTTTTCATTACAAATAGTAATTTCTATATTCAAATTTATATTTAAAAAAAATCACTTAAATTTAGAAACAAAATTGCAATTATTTTTAAAAATCTTTTTATAACAACAGCCATTGATATGGTTGAAGAAAAAGGAAAAATAAATTAAGACTAAGACTTTCTTAACTAAATTTACACTCGTTAGTTTATTTTTCCTTTATTTTGATCAATTTTCATTATTATAAAATTATATAGCCATTGGGCCACCTCATTGTTAAAAAAATCATTTTGTTTAGCAATTAAAGGTGTGTGAAGCTTCGAAACCTTCTACTTCGCTTCAAATATTCTTCAGCCTCAACTTCAACTTCAATTTGAAATAAAATTTCAGATTCGAGAATTACAAATCATCGTCAATAAAAATATTTTAAGTTTAAATTTACATTAATGTTTGGTTATATTTTTCAATTACCAGTAAGGCTGTTGTTTTGATCACAAATTAATGTCTACACGAGGAAAATCCAAATAATTAAATTGCATGTGATATTAACTTAATTTATCATTCATGATAAAATGTGTTGATAATGTTTGCAATAAATCAATTTGTAAACTACAATTAATATCTAAAATTAAATATTTATGGAACAAGTAATATGTTTTTAAAACATTACACATTTTTTTAAATATCCAAACTTCACTTTGAATTGAAAAAGTAAACTGTGCCTAATTCTTATTAACAAGACAAAAAATTAATTTTATAATACAATTTTATACCTTCTCAAGGTTGGTTGATTTTGCATGTATAGCCCTAATTTTTTTTCCCCCCAATTTTATTTTGTTACATCTCTTAAGGTGGGCAAGGAACGCGAGTTAAAGCCAGTATTTTTGTGATGGAACATTTGTGGCCAAAATAGATAAGATTTTGTTCCTGTAAACAAACTTGGTTTGATGTGCCTCCCATAGTAACCCAGACCATTATTGTATATTTGTTTTAGACATCACATAATTTGACTAGGACTTTTTATTTTTAACCCGCCTCGGTGGCGTAGTTGGCTAACGCGCTTGTCGTGTAGATCTCTACTGCTGAGGACGGGGAGATCGAGGTTCGAATCTCGGTCGGGTGAACTGGAGGTGGTTTTTCCTAAATGGTTTTCCACTCTCCCTCCACGCAAATGCGGGTTCACTTCCTCTAATTCAACCTTCCCAATTCCTATTCCATTAGAGTAATTAGTACTTAAAGCGTATAACCCGAACGAGTAGTAAGACGCGGTGCTAAATATTATTATTATTTTATTTTTATATAAAAAAAATTTCATTTTCCCAGACCAGTAATTTAACATTTAACTGAATGTATTATGAGAAACTATGTTAACATTTAGTTACTCTTTATATTTTATATTTCCTCTAATGTTCATAATTATTTCACGATTCAGATTTGAGGATAGATTAGAGATTCAGATTCGAGATTTGAATTCATAAAACTGAATTCGACCCATCTCTAATTTTTGTGGGAAAACTGCAAAAATACTAAACCTTAACTTGAATCCCCTTCCATCCCACCTTAAACTGTTTCCAATAGTCAAATGGATTTTTAACAATGTTCATTAACCGACCTATTTGTTGTGCTTACTTTTAACGCTTATCTCGCCTTGGATATCAAAGTAACTCTCACGTTTTCTTTATCTTTAGGACTACCATGGATTATATTTTGACTTCTGAAAAAAGTGAAAATCAATAACATTAAAATGATAAGACTTTTCAAGAGGAAAACAATTTTCTTTGTTAAAACTTAAAAAGTTTTTTTTTAAAAGAGTGGGCCAAGATTGTCATTTAATTTTTTTTTAATACTCATTATTGAATCTTAACTTTATAGTTTTTTTAAGGTATGTTTGTAATGGGTTTAAAATTTTAAAATATATGAATTTATAAATACTGCTAACAAAACATTGAATTCGAGTTAATAAAAGATAATTGGATGTATATAATGTTTTTCATTGTGAAATAAAATTTTTAAAAAAATTTGAAATAAAACAAGAGCTTTTAAGTTATATACATATATATTTAAAGTAGAACACTTTTATTTTCCAAGCTATCCCATACATTTTTTATCAACATAATAAGTTGTCTTTAAACTTATCTTGTGTATATATTTAAATCTAAATCATGATTTTTGCTTTATTTATTTATTTATATATATGTAAAAAAGTTATTTGTAATAGAGCACTAGGCTAAATCATGGTTTAAATTAGGAGGGATAGCCAGCACACTTACCTTGGTGATACTGGAGTAGAAATTGTTTAGATAGAGCACTAAAAACACACACAAATACATTTTTAAGGACAAGCTTTCACTGTCACAGACAGCTTCATCAGCTCAAGAGAGTAGACTGATGCTCTTGGTTGAACTGCAAGGTTGATTGTTTTTTAGTTATGATATTACTACATAGATGACAGCACTTTGAATAAATAGATATATAGATAGAAAAACTAAAAATTCTGTAATACGCTGTATTATTGTGACATTGAATGTATATTGATGGGCTACTTCCCATATCCTTAGTTGCGAAGGGTTGCAGATTTCTTTGTTCAGGAATTTGATCACCTTGTTTGTGTAACAGTGATTTAAGTCCAGATTATGGGTTTCGGCATGTGATGCTACAGGATTTTCTTTATTTTTCGTGTCATATTGATGACCATTCATTCTTTTGTTTCTGTTGCGAGACCAATCATTGTATTGTGCTTGGTACTGGTTGTATTCTAGTTGGTAGATGGGGTTTTCAGAATCATAAGTATGGTGGTCTTTTATAAGGTAATTTATTTTAGTTGTGTTGCTGAAAACAAATTCGTTGGCTTATTTATGGTGTAGGTTTTGCAGGTAAATGAACCTGATCATTGTTTTGGTTCGGGTTGAATAGTGGGGTCTGGCAGTTTGGGTTTTACAAGTAAGTTGTGCAGACTGGCTGATTGTTTATAGGTTACTCTTGGAGGTTCCGTGAAGTTATTCTGTGTAGTGGTGGAATATTTCAGTATGGGGAAACCTATTTTAAAGAGATTGTCGAGTTTGTGGAGTCCAGGCTGGTATGTAGTGACCAGAGAGATGATGGTGTTTATTCCTGTTGATGTTATGGGCCTGCTATTTTAGCTCTGTCTATTTGACTACACATCAGTGCTTTGCAGGAGCCCCGCGGTTCATAAAAGCGTGCTACAGTTGGAATTTTTTTTTTTTGCTCCAATGGCTAGGTTATGTGGGAGTAATCTCTTTGTTCTCATAGGGTGGCAGCTGTCATAGTGAAGGTATTGTTGATGGTTGGTTTCCTTGGTGTGCACTGTTGTTTTCAGGTGTCCCTGATGGAGTGTGATGTTTACACCCAGAAAAGTAATGCTGGATGTGGATATTTCCCAGGTAAATCTTATCAGTGAAAATTTGTTGAGGTCTGATAAGAAGGACTCAAGCTGCTGAGTGGTGTTGGTCCAGATCATAAAAATGTTATCGATGTATCTGAACCAACAAAGGGGCTGTAGCGGTTGTCTGCCCAGGAACATACATTCTAGTCTCCCCATATACAAGTCTGCATATGAGGGGGCCATGCACGTTCCCATGGCAGTACCTTTAATTTGCAGATAGATTTTGTCCAGAAATCTGAGTAATTTTTCTCCGAAATGAAATTTGATTGTTTAACCAGAAATGCAATAGTGGGTCACGTACCAGAAGGACGTGTGTTGAGGTATTCCTCTATCGCTGTAAGCCTGTGGATATGGGGGATATTGGTGTAGAGTGATGTAACACTGATTAAGACCAAGATGGCATGCTGTGGAAGAGGATTGGCCAGTGTGTGAAGTTGTTCTAGAAAATGATTTGTGTCTTTGATGTAGGATGGTAGATTTTTGACTAGAAGCTGAAGGTATGGGTCTGCAAGTGCTAAACACATAATACAGTAACAACTTCAGAAATGGAATGAGGAAGTTGAAGTGGGAAGTTATGGCAATGACAATGAATAGGAAAAGGCCTACTAAAGCTATAAAGTTGGATGGAGTAGAGCTGGGAAAGGTAGAGAGTGTAAAATATCTTGGAAGCACGATTGAGGTGAATGATGCTAGTAGAGAGGATTTAATGAGAAAGGGCGACAGGGGGAGCTGTTCTATAAGTAAGAGACTTACTATAGGCAAGAAAAGTGCCCTTGGAGTGTTAAGAGGTTGTACTTTGTACCCATAGTCACATATGCAGCAGAAACATAAACAATGAATGTAAGAGAGACTAGGAAAGTGTAGGTCATGGGAAGGAAGTTTGTAGGGAGCATGTTAGCTTTCACAAGAAGAAACAGGATAAGGAATAAAGTTATCAGAAAGGAGCGGGGCTATAGGGAGTTCATGAGATAGTAGGGAAAGCCTGAGTTGTTATGGGCATGTAATGAGGATGGAAAAGTGAATGATAGAGATGAAGCATATAGGAAAAATACCACAAGGGGGTGCAAAAAAGAAATGGGAGTAGCAGATAACAGAAATTGTGAAGGTGAGAGGAGAAAAATGAAGGAAGATGGAGGGATTTTGCTAGACTCACCCGGAAACAATT
The DNA here is from genome assembly GCA_901482245.1 of Timema douglasi. NCBI lineage: Eukaryota > Metazoa > Arthropoda > Insecta > Phasmatodea > Timematidae > Timema > Timema douglasi. Next base: position 18,305 of record CABEEJ010003081.1, on the reverse strand, counting down.
TGATGATGATAACACCCTGAACATGGTTCAAGTTTCTTCCATTTGTACTGCATGTCCTGCCCACCATAATCTGCGAGATTTTATTATCCTAACAATGTCTTGTTATGAGTAAAGGGTATATATAATTCATCATTATGCATCTTCCTCCACTCCTAATATGTTCATTCCTGTTTGGACCAAATATCTTCTTGAGCTCTTTGTTTTTGGACACACTAAATTGTTTTTTTGTCATGAATGGTAATCGACCATGTTTCTCAACCAAAGAGAACTGATAAAACTATAAATATTTGTATACCCTAATTTTTATATTATGTAAATAAATTTGGTCCTACTGATAGCTAATTAAAAATGCATAAATTATTTCACTATAACAAGTTAAAAATTACACATCTACTTTGCATGTATAATTTATACTGTACTTTAAACTTAAATACTATTTGAACACAGCCTTTTTAATTAAAAGCAAAATAACATAACTCTTCTACAGGCCTAGCAAGCAGGCAATGGGAAATATATGACTTGAATAAAAAACTGACCCAGGCCACAGGCTGGAAATGGTAATAAATGTACTAACATATCATAACATAACATAACATAACTAAAGACATATTTTTATTGACTTAGAATACACCATGGTTTTAGTAAAATTATAATACAAAGCTAAAAACTACCATCATTATGTCGGATTGATAGTCATTTACTTATTAAATGCTACCTAAATGTAATGGGTTACATTGACATATTTCACAGCACTTTGAATTCAGACTGATTCTAGGAAGCTCAGTTCGGGAAGTATGACTATGATTTCAACTCCAAAGTAAAGTTTGATGTCTCCTCTACACATTCTGTGATTGTGTAAACAGTGCACTGGTCTTTACTCGGAGTCTCTCATTAAAACTCATTGAGTGCTGAGTGCCATTTACCTTTGTGTCGGTTTTTTAGCCTGAATAAAGGGACCTGAGCAAGTACATCCCTCTATAAAACTGAACTTTGACTCGAAGCCGAATTTGTGAACGGCTTCATTCGTGACGCTGGCGTTTGTCCAAACATTCAGAGACACATTCGGGTGAATGTGTAGAGGAGGCATTAGAGGGGAATATGTTTATTGTTTCATTGTGCAATCCATATTGTGTTTGCTCTATTTAATCCACTTATTCTTTTCCCTATGCATTTTTGGTAGATTAATTACAGACACAACATTTTTTATAGATTTTACAACTGTCCAAATAATATAAATTTCTGATGGATATATTAAAGGTTTTGTCTTGTTTTGTTAATTAGTGGCTCATCTGTTAATTTACAATATGTATATGATTGTTAAATATGTAAAAAAAAATCTGCTACTTTAATTAAGGAGGGTTTGAATTAATTGTGTAAAACTGTTTTATAATTTCATGAACGTTAACCTAACTACTAATCAATCCCACAAGGATGAATAAATAACTGATTTGTTCATGATTCATTAATATTTGTTTAGTGTGTCCCATCATTCTAAATTCATAAACTCGGTGTGAAAATGTCAAGAAAACTGTCTTCATATAATGCGATGACGAGCATTATAGCTCCTCCTGTGAGTATTCCACCCAACTGAAGCACTTTGTGCTTAACCTTGTGAGAGTTTTGGTTCATCTCAGGAATCTGCAATAAACATACACTTCATGTTAACAAGAGCACATAAAAGTCAAAGTTTCAGGAAGGTCCTTTTCTGACAGTTAGTAAAAAGTACTAGATCTATTTTATCGTATTCATACATCAAGTTGTGTGGTCTTCAGCTATCGATTGATATACATATTATTTAGGGATGGGCCCTTGAATCCTTGACAAAAATTGTTTTTAATTTTCCAATTGAAATTTGTTTTAGGGCTGTAATACTGCTTTATGTGGTTCATAACCAGTAATAATCGTAGGATTAACTTAACAAGCAAGCCCCAGACCAGTAATTTAACACAATTGAGTGTATGAATGGATTATAAGAAAGAATTTTAGCATTTTGTTACTATTTGTATTTTAGATTATTCTATTATATTTCCTCTTATGTTCATATTTTTTCTATAATTTAGATTTTGTATGTAGAAACTATTAAATTTTAAAAGAATGTTTTTATAAGACATAAGTACAACACAATATTACTATTAAAATGTATATAATAATTTACCAGGTTAGCAAGTGCGATGTAAATAAACGTTCCTGCAGTGAAAGCATATATCCACTGAGAGGAGTTCTCGTAATCTCCCAGCCATAGTCCTATAGCTAGGCCAATGAAACTGAGCACAGAGGAAACAAAATTGTAGAACATCACTCTACAGAGAGGCATGCCGGTGTTGATAAGAACAGCAGTATCCCCTGAAACAAAGTAATAATGTGGCCTGAGATGGCATGTATGGCTAAAGCAATTAGTTTAGTTAAGTTGGACAAAAAAAATGTGACATCTATTGTTTGGTCAACACCATCCATTACTCTCGTTCTGGATATGTTCCAACGTAACAGCTGATCTTTTCAAAGCCACAACGGAAGATCACACTTATTATATTTATGTTGTGTCTTTTAGTTACTATATTTATTTATTTTTTATTTGGAGAGTGACTGTATCATCAATTTTGGCACTTATGATTATAGTGGTGTCAAAAGTATTTACTTTCATGCTATTTTTGTAACCAGTTGTTAGCCTTTGGTAGTGTTGTGCAGTTTTTATAGGAGCCTTTAATAAAATAAAAACACTTTTTTGTGCCCAAAAATTAATCACATTTTACTATTCTATTACTATTATTTTATAGGTATTAATACTATCTATAGTAGCACCATAGCTTCTTTGGTGCTGACTGACAGTTCACAGCTGACTTCTGACAGTCAAAACTCAGGTATATACCTAAAATTTGACTGTAAGAAGTGACAGCTGCTAAACACATGTTTTTGAAGATCATATGGTTTGGTGTAGGGATACATAATTTGGTCTGGTAAATTTTCAAAGCTGTCAGTCAGCACCAAAGAAGCCATGGGGCTACTGTATTAAAACTAACAGGTGCAGACCACAAGACTCAACATATAAATATGTGAAAATTCCACTAGCTTTTACAGCTGTTAGATATGGAGGCTCTTTCTATGAAAATTGGACTCTACATTAATAGTCAACGTCACCTACCTAGTTCATGTGGCAGCTCGTGACAAAGCACAGCCAGTGAGGTAGCTACACCAGCAACCACATCGCCACGATACGCCGCCCCTATTGCCAGTCCATCTGTCAAGTTGTGCAATCCATCACCAATAATGACCATCAATGCCACTGAATTTGTACAGCACGTATCATCATTGTGATGGTGGCATTGCATACTGTCATATGATCTTCGTATCATGGCGCCTGCTTCCATCACTGCAAGGGTTTCTATGGCACGAGGATATTTATTCAGTTTTTTTTTGCACCACGTTTTACTGCCTGTTTAGGTTATACTCATAGGTACTAATTGCACTAAAGAGATAGGGATTAGTAAGGTTGAATTTAGAGAAAGTGTACACACATTTGCATGAGGAAGAGTGGAAAACGTTTTGGAAAAACAACCTCAGTATACTAGATTGGGATTCTAACTCCTATTTCTCTGTCATTGGCAGTCTAGTCAAATACAAGAGTGATGCCTTAGACCATACGGCCACCGAACCAGGTTAGTTTGATGTTGAATGAAAGCCATAGCAATGATTAAGATTTAAATTGCATAAAAATAAATTTGGTAGCAATCAAATTGCGATAAGGGAATTTAGCATCTTACTGCATCTTGTTATACTTTTAGCTGTATTAATTTTAATTACTGTTTTGATGTCATCATCATGATCATGATCATCATGGAACCCCACCAGCTGGCCAACCTTCCATCACTCTTCTTTAGCTCTCCTTTCTCCTTCTCTACATATTTATTTTATCTACACCCACCTTCTTATTGGTCGTTCAACTGGTCTCCTGCCCCTTAGCTCTCATTCCATGTATACATGTACTTTTGTGTTTACCATTCTTTTCACAAGGTCGAACCATCCGAGTCTTAGTGCCCTTAACCTTTCCTCCGTTTATTACTTCACTCCTAACTCCTCTCTTGCATCTTTGTCCCTTACTCTAGCTAATATAGAGTCATCTTGGCTTTCCCTGAAACCTTCTTGTTCCACATTAGCTGTCGTGTCAAATTAAAGAATTTTGACATGTCGGTCACTCTGTTTAGCACTTCCTGCTTTATGGTGCTCATACAAGAGATCAAACTACTTATGTATTTGAACTCGTGAATACTTTCAAGTTGTTATCTTTCCAGATTTTATAAGCATTTGAAGTTTACTTTACTGATTTTCAAGGCAACTGTCTTTGTTTTACCCACATTGATCTTATACTTTGTTAACTTGGAGACCCACTTATCCAATCGTTCCTGTAATTCTCCCTCAGTGTCTCCCCAAATTGCCACATCTGCATGTATCAGGGCATTTAGGTCTTTGTCCTCTTTTTTCATGTATTTTAGTACATCATCCATGAGAGTTACAAACAGCAGTGGTGAAAGAGCACTTCCTTGTTGGCTTCCCCGTTTGCTCTCTAATTTGCCTTCACCAATTTGTATACAGCTCTGGCACTACTTATACAACATTCGAACTTTGCCAATCAAATTTACCAGAACTCCCAGATTTTCTAAACTCTTTCAAAGTAGTATACTCTGGACATTGTTGTATGCCTTTTCCAGGTCCAAAAACACTATTATTAGATCCTTCCCATTCTCCCAATACTTATATGTTAACATCCTTAAAGCAAAGGTCAGGTCTGATGTACTCTTCTTAGCCCTGAATTCATGTTGTTCCTCTTCTAGGACAGGCTCAATAATTACTTTCAGTTTTCTCTTAATAATTATTTTCATAATTTTTAGCCATGAGAAATTAGTGTAATGCCTCTATAGTTTGTGCATTCCTTCTTCTCACTTTCTTGAAAAGTGGAATAATTATCCCCTTAGTCCAGTCATCTGGCACCTGATTGTTTCACCAGATTGCTGTTAGTGTCAGGTACAGCCACTGTATCCCGAGTATTCCAGCTGCTCTTACCATATCTGTTGTGAGTTCATCCACCCTATCTGACTTACCACTCTTCATCACTCACAAAGCTCTTTCTACCTTTGTCCATGCAATCAACGTCTCTATTTGTTTGGTTTATGATTCTCTTCCTCCTCTTCGCTCGCTTACTCTGCCACTATTTATTAGTTCATCGAAATAGGTTTTCATCTCTTCCTTATCTCGTTCATATTGCTAATTACTTCTCCATCTTCCTTCTTTAATGCTCGAGTAGCTTCCTTGTCAGATCTTTTACTCCTTACCATTTCAAACAGCATTTTCATATCCCCTTTGAAGTCTACCTCAAATTTCTTTGTAAACTCTTCTCAGCATCTGACTTTTCTTCCTGTATAACTCTTTTAACTTCCAGTTTTCTATCCTTGTATTCTTGCTCTACTTCGTCCATTTTTATCTCATACTTTGCTATCAGAACCCCATTTTGCTTCTGTTTCTCTCCCTCCCCTTGATTTTCTTTGCCTTATTCATCCTCATCATGTCATCCTTCACTCTTCCAACCGTTTTACCACATATTTCTAATGCGATGTTAACTAAACTAGTTTTAAAGTTATTCCTCTCTACATTTCCATCTTGTATTTCAGTGGTTGGTAACATATTTTTAATTCTATCCAGGAACTCATGCTTTACATCCATATTCTTCAGCTTCCAGTTCTTTATCTTTGCCCTTTCCCTAAATCCTAGATCTTGGTATTAGAAAGTTAAACCTATTATATTCATTAATTACATTTATGAATGACCAAATATCTCTAAATACAAAACTAGGTTGGCTTTTTTTCTAGTTAAGTGTTTATTATTATAACATCTTAGAATCACATATTATGACAAGGCATAGATAAGTGTGTCTGTACCAAAAAAAAGTCAGCTGCATCGGTGGTCACACGGTGTAGGGTGTCAGCTTACAATAGAATAGATATCTGTTGACAGTGAAGCTAGGTTCATGTCAGTCTGCTGCATTGATGTTTGTTTTCACATTCTTTCGCTTTACTTATAAACATAAATTTTCTCCAGCTAACCCTCAAAATTAATGCCTCTTAGAATGAATTGTTAGTAACATACTAATTTTAAAAAGTTAAAAGATATATGTAATATACTGATCGAAAAATAATATTACAAACTAAACACACTTAAGGTGGATTCACACTGAAGGGACTGTGCATCAACTGTGTTGTGTCACTAGCATTCACAATCGCAGGACTGTGCGCCGGCTGTTTTGTGTTGCTACCATGCTCCTACTGTTTTGATCACTGTAGTTACTTTTGAGATTGAGTTTTTCAATGATTTTTTCCGCTATCTCCTTCCAAATATATCTTCTTTGATGAGATTATTATTGTATTATTTATGTTGCAAATTAAATAATTGTACCAAAGTTATTAAATTTTCTTCTGCCATAATTACTGCACACTATAGGTGTGTTGGGATGTTTTGCAACAGCTGTCAAATTGTTGATAAAAACCTACATCAAGACTCGTACTTGCTGGGAGAAGCCGAACTATGAGAAACAACACATAGTCGACTCTAAGGCGCCTGATTTCAATTCACACTGATAGGACCATGCCTTAAGATAACACTTTTCGAGCAACACAAGACGACATAATCAGAGCAGGGTTGGTGTGGTCCGCACACCGTTCTGTGAGTGTGAATCAAACAACAGACTTACAAGGTTACCCATATGGAAATGAACTGTTTGAGATTGTCTACAGCACAACACAGCCCGCGCACAGTCCTCTCAGTGTGAAATCAAAGTCTATGTGTGCTAAAAATTGAACTTCCATATTCATGTTGCAATATTTTCTAATCAAACTAGATTTAAACATATGTTGGATGTAAGTTTTAATTTGAAATCTCAGAGACATAAATTTTTTCTAGCAGTACATTTTAAAAGGAATTTGAAATTGATGTTACTATGTTTACTATGAAAGTTTACAGTCTTACCTTGACGGGTTCCACTATGGCCTTACCTAATAGGCTGCACCACAATGGAAACTATCAAGGTTAGCTTCATACCTTTCGAGGTAGGTGCATACTAGAACTTTCTTATACATAAATAAGATAAAAAAATATATACATACCTTCATTATCTTTCTCTAGTGTAGTTGTAATTTTAGTCATACTATGCTCATCTACAGGTGTCTGAAAAAAAATAAAAATAATTGGTTCATACATTGAAAACATTTCTAGATGTTAATTTTAAATAAATTTGTCAGATAAACTTGGTTTTTCTGTATGTTACAACTTACATATGCTTCAACAAGGAAACATTTCACTTGGCTGTATTTATTGAAAGACTGCGAGAGAGATTTATATTTTTAATAAAAGAAGAATATGTCATAGAAAAAGAGTTTTGTTTTCTTGAACCTCTAGAGATGGGTTGAATCCTATACTCCTCAAAACAGAATCTTGAATTTTCTTTTGAATCTTTAATCAAAATTTAATTTCAAAAAGTTTTTAAGGCTGGTGCCAATGACAAATGCTATTTTGTTATCATGTTGGTTTTATCATAAACAACAAATATATTACTTTTTATATAAATTAATTATAGTAATAGTTAATACAATTTAGTTGTTTTTTGTAAGTTGGTAATTCTTCTAACTACACAATTCTATAGAGGGTGAGCTAGAAGTCATGCAACCTGTAGAATGGTTTGTTGCTGAGCTTGGTCATTAAGCTTCTAGACTAGAATATTTGAATGTGACTGTGACTATACAGATTAAGCTCAACACACACTGACAGCTTTATCTACCCTCACTTTGCCAGTTGCAGCTGAGTCATTAGCAGAACAACATGCCTTTCACCCAGGCTCAACTTGTGTTCATTGTTGAAAGTTATTTGAAGTCTCGGTCATATAGTAACTATCAACATGAGTATAGGGAAATTTTCCCTAAATCTGATGTGCCGAATAAGTCTACAATTTTTTGCATAGTTGGTCGATTTTAAGAAACAGGCGGTGTTGATGATCGTAAACAATCTGGCTGTCCTTCAGTCTTAAATGACAACTCTTTGGAAAACATTCATCACTCCTTGTTGCTTTCTCCAAGAAAATCATTACGAAGACTTTCTCAACTAATTGTAATGACTTACAATAGTGTCCAAAAAGCAACAAAAAGGTTATGTCTGCATCTGTATCGGATGCTAATTATGCATGACCTTAAAGAACCTGATAAGGAAAAACAACTCTATCACAGCCGGTGATTTAAACGTTTCGTTCACCATGGTCTTGCTATTCTGAATTAAGTTTTCTTCTCAGATGAAGCATGGTTTCACGTTAGTGGTTATGTGATAGCCAACATAGCAGGATATGGAGTTCCGAAAACTCGCACGTTTTCCACGAGAAGCATTTTTAGAGAGTTGGTGTATGGTGCGCAATTTCGCGGAAAAGAATTGTGGGCCCAATATTCTTCAAGGATACATTTATGGCTGTATGTTACCAGGACATCAGTTTATATCGTTGTTAGAAATTAATGAATGAGCGTGTTGGTTACAGCAAGACAGGGCAACAGCTCACACAGCAAATTCCAAGATGTTCATGTTTCAAGATTTCTTCGGAAACTGCATAATTTCTCGTGGATTGTGGCCACTTAGGTCATCAGACCTTTATCATCCTGGCTTTATCTTTGAGGTCACATAAAAGAGATTGTCTATAAAAATATTTAGCACCGCGTCTTACTACCCGTTCAGGTTATACGCTTTAAGTACTAATTACGCTAATGGAATAGGAATTGGGAAGGGTGAATTAGAGGAAGTGAACGCGCATTTGCGTGGAGGGAGAGTGGAAAACCATTTATGAAAAACCACCCCCAGTTCTCCCGATCGAGATTCAAACCTCGATCTCCCCGTCCTCAGCAGTTGAGCTCAACATGACCAGCGCGCTAGCCAACTACGCCACTGAGGCGGGTGTCTATAAAAACAACCCACGTACACTCGACAAGCTTAGATGAAACATCAAGGTGTATATAGCCAACGTAACTGCAGGGACTCTATGGAAGGTTGCAGCAAACATTGTGAAAAGCACTGATGCCTGCATAGATGCTGATGTAGGACATTTCCAGCATTTATTGTAGACCATAAATGTATGTCTGTTTTTTAAATAGTTGTTAGCTTATTTTAACTGATTTTAAATTATAAGTAATCTTATATAATGGGTTGCCTGTCTTCTAGATCATCTTTTACGTCCTTTAGCCAATTGCGTTATATTGTTATTTGAATTATAGGTGTTGTAGTCCACTCATAATTATGTTTTTCAAGGGTTGTACTTTCTGTACAACAGTTTAAAGATGTGTAGTGGTTCATCTCTCTTCCTTTTATATCTTTGGAATTGTATGTTCTTTTTTCTGTTTCTTCTTTGTATAAATTGTTGCATTTGCATTGTGCTTGAAAAATGAAGTTTGTAATAATCTAATTAGTGTAAATTGTAACATTTCCTTTAAGTTAGCTCGTTTCCAACAGTAAGTCTTCATAATTTTACTAAAGATAATTTCAAGATTTTTGTGAATCTCAAATCGCTCAAATACCATACTATTTTAGCATTCAATAATCCCATCCTTTGTTATTAAACAGCCTACATCGATGGGCATGCTGGCTAAGGTGTCGATGTTGTCTGGTCTGGTTTGATAGTGATGGAAATGTTGAGTTTTGAATTCTTGCCAGATGTAGTGTGAGTGACTTTTCCTAAACTGTTTTCCATTCTTCCTTTAAATAAATGTGGGTACATTTCCTCTCAAATAATACCTTCCTCTTTCCCACTTCATTAGTGTATATGTAGATAGCCTGAGCATTTTACAAGATGTTCAGCTATCTGGAATACCTGGAAAAAATGGAAACGTCAGGGAATTTGATCAAATTCCTGGAATTTTCACATATTCACTAAAAGAAAACGCAACGTTCATTTAAAATAGTCAAAACTAACATTTTTCTTTCAGTTAATACTCACTTCAAATCTGTTTTAACACAGTTGGCCCTGATGAGAATACTAATCTCAATTATCAAAGTCTACATGTGATTTTCCTGTCATCTTTCCACCCCTCTACACTGTGTTGTTAGCCAAAGTCAAGTCACAGTTATGTACATATGCAAGAATTTGATTAAATTATAGCAAGAAGAAGCTAAAAAAGAATGTGTACCTCAACAATTTTAAACGTTACTGGTGTTAAATGAACTTTTTTTAATGTCTCAATATGATCTCATTGAAATCTAACTTAGGTCACACTTCTTAATAGTGCATCGCTTTAGGTTAAAATCCTTTAACCCCTTCTTAGAGTGATACAATTTCAGAATGTGTATTGTATATGTGTCTAAAATATTATTACATTAAGTTGTGATCTCTAGTAAAATAATGTTTGTAATATGTAGTGTCTGTGGAAAGGTTGGAGATTAGCTTAAGAAAAATCTGGGAATTTTAAAATACAGTTTGGCTGGACACCCTAGTATATTATTATTATTAGCACCGTGTCTTACTACCTTTTCGGGTTATACGCACTTACGCTAATGTGTAATGGTAGGGTGATTGTGAGATGAAATGGAGGACCTACAGTTTAACGTGGAATCCTAATCTGTGCCGGGACCGAGGATTGAACCCCGGCCGCCAGCATAGAAGTCTGACACCTTACCCCTAGACCGCCAGGTCACCCACTCTAGTGTATAACACTGTCCACATTCTTGTTACCTTTGCATGAGAATGGTGCATCATTGAATCCAGCAGGAAAAATAAGGTCACGGCTGTGAATGTAACTGATGCTATGAGAACAGGGCCCTGATGATCTTCAAGGTCAACACTCATTAAAGCCTAAAAATAATACAAACAAAAATTGCATTTATACATCCAAATATCAAAGACATCACAACACGATTATAGTTTGACGGGGGTAGAGTCCACTTTTAAAATCAGAATCGTTTTATCTACAAATCATGAATGTTCAAAAACACCCCAAGCATAAGTGTTTACTTCACAGGATGAACATATTTAATGGTAATTTCTTACCTCTCATTATTCTATTAACATACCTTATTATTGCCTTAGTAAATAAAAATGGTACCTAAATGTTTTACCGCCATAATGGCCCGAATATTTTAGGAACTTGTCTCTTGTCAAAAGTTTTTGTTCAATATTTTTTTTCCAACTGAACTCAAGAGGGTTAATATAACATACCTTAATATAATATGTAAAAGAGCATTTTCACCTTTTCAAACATGAGATATAACAGAACTCACATGAGGGAGTAAGTGTAAAAGAGCATCCCCACAAAGTGTCCCAACAGCCAGTGCGGACAAGAAGTCCAGTACATATTTATAATATGACTTGTTGACCAGAGGTACCACCAAAACTCCTGTCAGTCCGAGGAGACTGATAATCAACACACTGATTGTAGCATATACATATGCTGAAACATGATCACAAGTATAGTTTTTATATTGTTAATCCTCACTAAAATCAATATAATATGATCATTATTCACATATAAAAGACCAAGTAGTTGATTTCGCAAAAAGATCCGATTTTATTTTATTTTGTGTGTGTAAAATACATTTTAAAAAAATATTATGAACTTTAAATCTATTTTAATATTCATTTTAAATGTTTTAAAGTTAATGAAAGAAATGCCTCATGATATTTTGATGCCTTTAATAATAGAATATAAAATCAAACATTTAAATTAAATATTGGTTGTTTACCTCATATTAAACATTCCTGAAAAAAATCCAATTGAAAACATGTGCACACCATTTAACCTGAAAGATATAAGTTACAATGACAAACTACAAAGAGGCCAAAATAGCTCTAAAGAGTGGTTTTCCCATACCCTCCACACCATTGGAGGTGCATTTCTTCTTAGATACCCTTTCAATCCCTAACTCTTAGCATGTTATTAATAACCTTGGTGTTGGAATATACTAATAATAAAGTTATTTGGATCGGGGAAAGACTCGTAAACTATTAATTATAGTTCTGCTCTGGATGGCTATGCTAGTTAATCAATAATCATTGTGATCTTGAATATTTTTTCAATAGTTGGCCCACTGCTTTGCTTACAATAAATATGCATTAGGCCCTCGATTGTAAAACCCAGAATTCAATGGCCATTGTTTGTTGGCGAGGGGAAAGGGGGAGTTTTGCAACCCCAAAGGTATTGTACAAGGCCATTAGAACTTCCTTAGCTTGGCCTGCTGTTTTCAAGCAGCAGGTCCTGGGATTAATTAGCTGATAGGTAGACTCTTTAAGAAGAATTACTTAAAGCATGATATTCTTGAAATATAAACAAATATTAGTTTTCAAATTATTAATTTATACATGTATATTTATTCACATAAACATTAATATCTACATAGTTTGCTCAAACAACATTGAATTAAAAAAATTAGTCCCCCATATAATTATTGGTATGCGATTTAGGGCTAGCATACCCAGAAAATACGGTACTGGCAGTATCAAAGTTTCATAGTTTTTTCACAGTGCAAAAGCAAGTTATTTATAAATGATTCAGAGCTTACTACAATTTATTTTAGTCGTATGTAGTAGGCTACTAATAGTCTTTAAGAATGTAAAAATCAAATTTTGATTTGAAAAACAATTATTTCATATTTTCTTTCCTTAGAAAAATATTAAATAGGTTTCGTAATATTTTTTGTTTTATATAAATACATTGTTTATTAATTGTAAGGAAAAGTTTACAAACCAAGTGAACCGAGATATTTAATATAACAATTATAAATAAAGCTACATAAATGGACATGTCTTGTCTTTAGTTTTTCTTAATGCAATCATTAAAAATAATGAGATATAAAGTTTGCCTGAGATATACATACTCATATACTGGACCTCTGTGTCGGCTGCCTGCTGTTGAACTGGTAGCCGAATGCAGGAATGATGCTCCAGCTCATACACAATAGCAGGACAGATGTGAAGAAACTCGAGGGGTGATATTTGGGCCTTGTGATCAGGCTGCAAACCGTAAGTAACTAGGATATCCTGGGGACTCAGACATTTCTCCAGAGCTGGAGTGGCAGGTATTTCACTCTCTTGAGTCTCTTGGTGCTCGGATATCAAGTTATCCAGTGCCGTCTCATAAATATTTTCATTGGTGCCTATGAACATAGCATTATTTTTTATAGATTAAGCATTTGGGAATCATGGACAGAAAAATTAATACAAAATAATGATTTGTATTTTCGTAAATACGGGGGAAACGTCTTACAAATTTCATCTCTTTATTTAAAAAAAAACTAGGGGTAATTTTTCTTGTTTCTATTATATCACCAACCCCCAACTTTTAAAATTTAATTTGAATATAAAAGAAAGGATATGAAACAAAATACTTTTTTGTAATTTTAACACCATGTCACTACTCGTTTGGATAACTCGGTGTAGTTTGAAAGTTTTTTTTATCACTTTTTGTTAATTGCCCCATCTATCCACAATTTCAACTACACCAATAGGGTAGAGTTTAGAAGAAATGTACTTTCTTGGATAAAGAGAGGTTTGTAAACCATTAAGGAAAAACAATCCTTAGTACACCAAGCCGAGATTTGAACCCTTGACTCCTCATCACTAAAAAAAACAGACTAGAAGAGACTGATGTATTATCAGCATGCCTACCAATGTGAGTGAAATATTAATAAGTGAAAAAAAAAACACCTAATCAAAGTTTAAATGTGTGCTATAGTGCTATATAACCTACTAGAATTTTTTTTGGAAATTAACATTAACTCCTAAGATGGTAATAAATCATATTGTTTATGCTAGCCCAGTGGTGTAACACCCAGGCCCACAGCGCCTGTAATATGGGGGTCTGGGGGGGGGGTCCAATGGTATAAAGGAGTCTGCAAAATTGGAACTTTAAATTACTACAGATTTGGTGGAAATAATAATGGTAATCAAATTACTGATGTCCTGAGTATTGACAATTTAGATAGTTGAATATGTTTACCATAGTTGTAAATTATAATTAAGCTATAGCATTACTTCATTTATTTCATTCAGGTTTAAATAGCGCAGAATTTTCTTCGTGCAGTCAAGCTGGCTGATGACATTCCAACATGAAACTGAGGCCAAAACAGTCATTATAAGGTGTGATTACTTTAATTGGTAACTATTTAGGACTATTAATTATTTCTTATAACGTTTATTAAGGTGTTAGATGACTTGGAAAAGGGGGCTCGAAAATAAACCTTGCGGGTGGGCCCAAGCTTAATCTGTTACACCACTGTGCTAGCCTAAAACATGTTTTCTATCATTCTGGAACAATTCTCAAGGTTGAAGATAAGTGTATTAATTGTGAGATGAAATCCCTTAAGTTATGTTTGGTATAATTCCTTCAATCAATAGTCTGTTGTGCAAGTTTCAGTTTAAAACATTTTCCCAGATTTAATCTAGATACCAGCACAGTAGAAAAAAATTACTAATTCTAAAAATATGAATGTACTGGTGGCTTGTGAAATGTGAAAACTTGGCTTTTCACAAAATTTCAGTGAAGACATTTTTTCTAAAATGAATGATTCAAGAAACTAGACAGACGTTTAAAAAATAGATGTTGAGCTGATTAAACAATAAAGTACTTAACAAAATATGTTATCATATCGTCTTTAATTGGCCAGGTCTGATTGTTTTTAGAGTGGATTTATACTTACGTAATGTGTGTCTCTTTAGACGCATGGCCTCATGAGAATGTTTGTGTAACTTCATGCTATCGTGTACCTCTTTGAAGGTTCCATTTACGCGATGAAGGGATACATTGTGATTTTGGTCGAACTTAAGACGACCCAAACCTAGGCTCTCTAGAAGGTGCTCAAAACCCTGTGGTTAAAAAAACGAAGGAAAAATTAATTTCTAATATAATGTTCATTAGCTACTGTTAGTGCCTTTTCTGAAACTAAAACAAAAATTATGTCATAGAAATAAATTATAGGGGATGGGAGTTAAGTAAAATAATGTAAAAGTCATGGCCTGATCTTGATTTAAACTAGTTATACTAGGGTTATCAATGATTTTTGTTTGTTTTTAGTTATATATTTCATATTGTTTGATCAAATTATCCATGAGACTGTGATGCCCAGAATCTGTGGAACACTGAAGTTCCACAAGTATTTGTTAAAGCTTGCTTTTTGTTGGTCTCTCCATATTATTTGGACAATATGGAAATGTGTAATGATAATTTGTGTATCTGATGAAAAGAAGAGTGCCTGTAATAATGTTAAAAGTTGAGTAATAATATTGATAAATGAGGTTCAAGTACCAAAGTAAAGTAATAATAAAACTAAAAAATAAATAATCTTGAAATATTTTATTCAAAAGTATGAATTAATTATTATTAATCAACCCTACTGGTTTACATGTATATTTAGTAATTTAAACCTGTCAAACTTATTAAGTGTCAGCCAGGTAGGGTTCCCGAGATTTTATGAAATATTTTAAAAGTTACTCCAAACTAAAATTGTTGGGAATCCCTATTGTGAGGGAACAAACATTCCAAAAAAAACTTTGTATTTAGCACTATGAAATCTTTACAGTGGCTCGGCTCTGGTGTCCACAATCATAACCATAGTTAACAATTGAGTGTGTGTATGTTGGAGCAGTGATATGTATGCATGAATGTATATCAAGTTTTGTTAAATTTTGTTCTTTAATTCAAATTTTTATAAAAGAAATAATATGACTATTGGTTCATACAATAATTGTTGAGAAGGAAACGTAATTTTCAGTTTACTGTGACCCGCTTCAGTGGCTGAATGATCCGAGACACCGTGTGCTATACTAGCCTGATACAGATGGGAGGTTGAGGGTTTGAATCTCACCCAGGTCTACTGAGGGTGGTTTTCCCTAAATGATTTTCCATTCTCTTTCCAAGCAAATATGAGTAGATCACCTCAAAAAATGATTTGATTCTCATCCCTATTCCAATAAAGTAATTATTAGGTAACAGATAGTAAGACACGGTGACAAAAAATAATTCACTGTGGTTATGTCTTTATTGAAATTGTCCCATTATTTTTCATTTATTTGTTGTATTTATCATGCACTCTATGATATGAACCGCCTGATTATATCAGCACACAACTTACAACCTAACTTAAATTTATAATAGACACAACACCCAGCCCCTGGCCGTTAATTTATCAATATGAAAGGGGGAAAACTACATTTAATTATTAATAAATTTCTCAGCTGCACTAGGTATTGAACCCACGAGTCTTAGCTCAGTATACAAACACGCTACCAACTGAAATAAGTTGTCAGACAATACAGGCTATGCCATGACAAATACATTTGTAGGTGAAGGTAGGGGGGCCCTCTTCCAAGACTGCAAATAATTTAAAGGTAATGTAAACTTAAAATATATGAAGTAGAAATATAACGTAGACTCAATAAACCATAAAATATTATCGCAAATTAAATGAGTCTTTTCACTTTCACTAAATACTTTTATAGGTAAATTGAAGTCAATTTTATAAGATTTAGAAGTCAACATTAATTTTTATTAAATTCTATTTTAACCACTTATTTACTTTTTTTATGTTACTTATTTTTGTCTCTCACAGATTTCATGTTAAGTGCAAATATGTAAGTGAAATTTATAGCGATCTCGAGTCGTGACACTTTTTAGACATCAAAGTGTGCCAATGCATTCCTGGATTTGGTCTTGTGCCAATGCATTCCTGGATTTGGTCTTGTGCCAATGCATTCCTGGATTTGGCCGCCCTTACACCCATGGACCCAAAAAGATAAAAATATTGGGCAGCTTTTTTCTATCATACATAGAAGACAAATAAAACAAACTTATTATTTTTTTCTAGGTTAGGCCTATTAAAAAAATCACTATTTTTTATACATCTTACAAATTTAGTACAATAAAATAATTGGAAATACCTAGAAAGATGTAAATTGGGGGACATTTTTACAAATGTTCACTTCCCAACTAAAATAACAAAAGTTAAGAAATAAACTAATTCAAAAAATAGGCCCTACTAAAAAACATGGTGGATTCAGACAGGGAAATGTCAGGAGATTTAATAAAAAATATAAATAAGAAAAAGTTGCGGATTTGCAATACTTGACTAATTTTGCATGATTTAAACAAAAGTGAGAGGTTTGGTTTCTGCATTGACTATAAAATATATAAGCAATGCTTTTTGTTAACAACCATTGTTCAATCATCTTATGTTATTCTAACACAAGATGATTGAACAATGGTTGTTTAATGTCTATAACATATTTATACATGGCCAACAATTTTAACTAAAACATCAAATGCTGGAAAAATAATTATGTTGATGTTTAGTAGGCACTAAGCTGTTTTCGAACATATTTAATAATAAAAAAAAAAAAATTGCAATTCACAAAGAAAAATTGTAAAAGTTAATCCTGATATTTTTTTAATGTGTGCAATACTTTTTATCATCCAAACCAAATCTATATTAAAAAATAAAAATAATGTTAATAAAATACAAATACTTGTTTAAACAATAAATAAAAAACAAAAATATATTGCTGGTGCAAAAATGTTCATCTGATTAAATTTTCCCTTTAGTGTTGAAAAGTGAAAACTTCCCTTTGTCGTACATGCGATTTAACACACGCTTAAAAAATGTATACACAAAAATGTTGAAAAGTGAAAACTTCCCTTTGTCGTACATGCGATTTAACACACGCTTAAAAAATGTAAAAACAAAAATTTGCCGCCCCAAGCTCAGGCCCTTGTGGTCCGTGTCTAAATCCAGGATTATTGTCAAGCCATAGCAATAATAGGACCATAGATCGTAAAACTGTAATTTACAGTTGGCAGCTCTGGCTTGAATTGATAGTATGGGTATTCCCGTTAGTACTTTACATTAATATAAGATAGAGATATTGTTGCCACAATCGTTTTAACCAATTGAATTTACCCCAGAAAAAATAAATTTTACTAGTTGAAAGATAAATAAGTTGTTGAATAGGCATATTTTATTAGATACTAATTTATGTGAATGCCTAAGGTGAATTGTCAAGATAAAAATAAATTCCACATACGTAGGCCTATACTGGACATTATTTAGTCATGTTTTCAACGTAACCGTAACTACTTGAATAGGATTGAAGAAAAATAATATTTAAATTATTATTTGTAATAACGTGTTTTGTGGATAATGGAGACAACAAAACCGTTGTTATGGATATACATACACCTGTCGTAAAGACTAACTAGTTTTCGGTATTAAAGGCAAATATAAAGTTATCGAGATATTTCTTCGTCACTGCCAAC
>CABEEJ010003080.1:73372-91491 GCA_901482245.1 Timema douglasi | reverse complement strand
CATTGTACTGAACACATGACATCTTATATGCACAGAAGATGGCACTGCTGAAGGACTCATTGTACTGAACACATGACATCTTATATGCACAGAAGTTGGCACGGCTGGAGGACTCATTATACTGAACACATGACATCTTATATTCGCAGAATTTGGCACTATATTCGCCAAGAGATGGCAACAACTTGGTCAAGATGGGACTATTGTGGGCTGCCACCGTGCAATTTTTGAAGTCAGGTCAAGTGTAGGATTCCACCACTTTGTAAAATATATCAGAAAGTTCATTTAGATCCAAAAGCTGACTGAATAAACCTAGTCAATAAGAATCTGATTTTTAATTTATACTCGACAGAACTGACTTAATCAAAGTTATAAAAAAAATTAATTAATTTATTTAACAAATCGGGGACAAAATTAATCCGTGACATTGGTCAAATTTTGGTACCGGATCACCCTTGAATATAAGAGTCTAATGGTAACTTTAAACTAGGAATGGGTAAGTTATGTCAAATATCAATTATTCGGTTGACCTTCGACAGAGTACTCTAAATAATATTTATAATCATACATCAACAAAAAATATATCATGTAAGAAATCTAACGCTTGAATAACTATTTATTAGGACCGTGTTCTACTTCACGTTTGAGAAGTACGCTTATACATTAACTACTATTACGATTTTAGGGATGATGAGGGCTATCTTTATAAGAAGTGTATCCGAATTATATGGTGAGAGATTGAAAAAAACAATTTTAGAAATATTACATTATATACCTGTGATACAAACCTTGGTTACTCATCATTGACAGTCTAGTCTACTGCGAGAGTAACGCCTTAGACTACGTGGCCACTGAAGCGGAGTTATATTAATTGATTGTACAAGAATAGCAACCCGCCTCGGTGGCGTAGTTGGCTAACGCGCTTGTCGTGTTGAGCTCGACTGCTGAGGACGGGGAGTTCGAGGTTTGAATCTAGGTCAGGTGAACTGGGGGTGGTTTTTCCTAAATGGTTTTCCATGCAAATGCGGGTTCACTTCCCCTAACTCAACCTTCCCAATCCCTAATCCATTAGCGTAATTAGTACTTAAAGCGTATAACCCGAACGGGTAGTAAGACGTGGTGCTAAATAATACCAGAATAGTGGAGACAAGAAGATGTTAACACGCTCGTCACAGATTCAGCCTTTAGCCATGAGTGAATAATGTCCCCGTACATGGGTTGAATCCCAGACAGTTCAGTGTTAGAGAAATGGTGTACTACTTTAAGGGTCATGGGTTCAATTCCTGCATCCAGATATAATTTTAATTTACGAATAAAATATATATACTATAGTAACCAAGCATTGATCAATATATGTGTTATTGATAGTAATTTTGATCTCCCAGCCCTTCTCCACTTCTCGTTCCCTCGATTAAAAAAAAATGCCACCCACTAAGACCGTTATAAAGACCGGCGTTCTTTCCTGATCTATTGTCCCTCCCACGTATGTAATTCAAACCTTTAAACCGAGACGAAAATGTATACCAACCACCTCTCGAATAATACAAAGGGAAGCATAACGTACTAGTTAGCCCCTTTTAAACGTGAAAAAAAAAAATACTTCACTCATATCTTTTATATTAATATTATTTTTATCTCTCTAAAGGTCACGTTTTCCCACGCGACAAAACTCTTTCCACTTCCTGTGTTTGCGCATGCGTAGTTAGGGAGGATGAGGATGTGACAGGAAGAAGAGTTTGGAAAGAGGGAAGGGGTTGACCGGAAAGATTACCTCGGCACCTTGGGAAAGGGGTAACTAGAGAATAAGGGGAAGTGTGGGATGAATGTGAATACAATAGTGTAGCATAGCTTAGGGTATATGCATGGTTGCTTTCTGTGAACATTGGAAACTAAAGAGCGAGAGAAAGAGTGAAGGTGTGAATGACAAAGACATGGAGGGAGGAGTTCTCATTTCAAGCTGGGGTGGAAGGCAGCGCAAGCTTAGGCCCTTGGCCCTGTCTAGTGCGAGTCTAAAACCTATTTTGTGGGATGGTGGGCGGGAGATTGTAAGACGTTGCGTGGTTTCACAATCACAGTATCCGTCCACGCTAAGAAGAACAGACAGTTCATGGAAACCGTAAATGGCGCTAGCTACCACACAGGTCTTGTGGAAAAGTCATAGTTTGGAAATACCAGTTTTCTCGAGAACGACTGAAACTTTTATGTTAATATTTTCAACACCCCTTCTAAGATAATGACTTGACGTTTATTAATTGTTACATTTTGTTTATGAAGCCGGCAATATTCTATTGAAAAATGTCAATTTTATCGATATATGATCACTGTTAAAATTATAGAGGAGGTGGGTATATAAAAAAAAGAATAACTTACTCAACATGCTTCTATTCTTGCACAAACTTTTTCTGAAAATAAAATTGCAAAACAATAAAAATTCTTGAAAATAACCGTTTGTTCCCACTAATCTAAATTTCCACGCCAAATGAAAAGGGCCATTCGCTTTAAATATGCCTACCTGTGACGTCATGACAGGTTAAAATAGGATTTCCCATATTAAAGAAATTACGTTTTACTCATCTAGTTTTAAAGATTTAACATTAAACCCAAAAAATCATAAATTCTTAAATAGTTCTAAAAATTATTCCTACGATGTCACAATATTTTTTAAAGTAGTTTTTCATCGTAAAATTATTTTTTTTATAAATCATCCATTGTGCAGGACCACCCATCCATCATCACTGGGCGTCATACTCTCACCCCTACACCCATTTTGCTTTATATTTTTGCTTGTTGTCAAACGAGGTTGAAATCACCAACCCCCACTTTCACTTTACAGGGGTTGTGAAATATGTTCACAAAATGATGTGCTAATTTCGTGTAGGAAGACAAGTAACTAATAATGCTATATAATTTCGAATTAAACCACAAGTGTGGCTTAGCCCTAAAATGCTGGTCTCTATCATCTCCCTTTTTTATTTTCAACTCTACCTCTTGACCCTAGGCTGGGTTCTTATGCCCATTATTTTGTACAGGGATCTTACCTCCGGGTTTTAATACCAGGCCAAGGCACTGAATCTTAGCCTAAACATGTAGGGTGGTCTTGGAACAAAAATTCCAACCTAGTGATATTTTAGGCAGAGGTTTCCTTCACCCCGTGCTTAATGGTCACCCCAACATTTTACACAGTGTGCTTGAAAGCAAGTTCTCTGACTCATGGCATTCTTTATTGGTGAGTTCTCACAGCAGACTGAGAAAGAATAAAGTGAAATAACCACCCGCCACAAGCATAAAAAACTAAGTAATTTTGCTTTGTTGATGATCAGGAAACATGTCTAGTAAGAGGCAATTGCTACGAGATCAGGATGTGAATAGATAGGATCGATGATCACAAAATAAGTCCAGACATGCTTAATACATTCTATTTATTAAGGAAAAAAACTATAAAACATTACATAGTAAGATGGCTTATGGACACAAAACAAAAATAACCAAAAATAATTAAATTAATGACGCATATAACTGCTCGTACTATTTTCTACAACGTCTCTTAGATGCGTTGGTAAAATGGTTTTAAGTTCACAATCCAGCATGTAAGTCCAAACCGACTACTTGACGTGTATATTAGTAGGACCAATAAGGTCCAGGTTTCTGATGAACGTTTCCACCATAGTTTGGTCAAGATCAACGATGCCCTAGGTCTCTCTTAAGGTGTAACATACATCAACGATGAGTGTGTCAATCAAATCGGGTTCAATATATGTCAACGGGCATTGACCACAACTCCCCTCGTCCTAGGGTGACGTTGATGAGTTTCCACACCTCACAGACATGCACCCAAGTTGAGTTGAGATGGGCGACTCATCTGAGTTCAGCGTCTTGTCTCACTGACGACAAACATACCTTATATACAAACACGTCTCAGAGAGTTTTCAAGATAATTCAGGATTATCTCATGAAAAGTTTGTATGTTGTTGAAACATTTAAAAATGACCAATTTGTAGTTAATAGGTTCTTGCCACTATGTATGACTCAACATCAAACAGCTACCACGGCATTTATCAAGATGGAAAAAGTATGTAAAGATGTTCTTGAAACTCATGCCGATAATTGCTCTTCCAGTGTCAAAAGCGTCAAACAGAAACAGTCTGTTGAAAATAATGATATTGGCGAGTGGTTTGGTAATTTTTGCCTTGAACATACAAACACTATCAAGTTGACATTCCATTATGACTCTTGACTAGGAGTGTAATCACTACAACGAGTGCCAACAGACTAATTAACATTATGCACTCCTCACTAGGAATGTTCCGATATTACTGATATAGTACCAGGACCGATATTTTGCTTTCAATACCAATTGTTTTAGTATCGATATCAACCTTTCGATATTACTAATTTAAGTACGTTTCACCCAGTATCGAAAGATTTTAATTTACATTAAATATAAGTCTATTTTATTAGATTTATTTTAATCTCTTGTTAATTTTAGCCAGATATTTGAGGATTTTTTTTTTGCCCACGTTATTTGTATTTACATACTCTCATATCCGTAATATCGATATCTCATATCATTTAGAATAATTTTGTGAGCTCTAGCTAGAAAAAAATGAACAGTGAAGTCAAAGCCAGAATAGTCTCTTGGAAGGATCTTTGAGTTGTAGATTTGATTAACTCACAATCCCTTGTTAGCTCCTTAGAATCGTGATTAGCTAGTTTTATTTGTATTTTAGAATCAATTAAAATTTTCCCCGCATAAAAGCAAAGTGTGTGCCTGTTTAACAAGAAAAGATCAATCGACGACACAATGTAAACTGTGTTTAAGACATGTAAGAGTTTATGACAATACTTCCAACATGGCGAAGAACCTGAAGTGTCGTCATCCTGGAAAGTTAAGTATAGTAGAAGGGGAAAAATCAAGGTAGTATATATGTTTCTATTCTAAATAGCAGCAACTAAAACTTAAGTATTATTAACTCAAAAACCCAAAAACAAAATATCGTGTCTAGTAATCTTGTGGTATTCATTCATGAGAATGATCTTGATAATCGAGAATCTTTTTAATTTTATATATTTTTACTTTCTCGCTACCTTATCTAAGGTATAAGAGGAAGTATTATAATCGTAGATTCTTTTGAAAATGTTGATGAATGTCAACGTTTTATGAACCCCTGAATTAAAAAAAGTTGTTTTTGCAATGCCGTCTGTCTGTCTATCTATCTGTATCTGGGACTAGAGCTTAAAATATTTTAACGGTCGAGATAAAAACTTTATATCAAGGGTTTGAGTAAGGTTGCCCCGAGGGGTTTTTGGAATTAGCTATCTAACCCTTAAATTAGGGGTAGTCTACTGATGATAAAAAAGAGAAAGACTCGATTTGCTCAAAATCGGCTCTAACTTGGTCTTTCTTTCATGAGATTTTGTCATTATTAAAAATAGTATTAGAATTATTTTAATATAATTTAATTGAAGGACAAACACTTCAACTTCTACAACAAGCATCCTTTCAACTCCAAGCACCTCTTCAACCCCAAGAACTTCTTTCACTCCAAGCGCAACCATTTCCAAGTCGGTTTCAAAAGCGAAGCCACAGTCTGGTTCAGGTTATGGGTTTAAGGAATGCTTCAAGGATATTGCATCTCTCAAGGGTAATTTGATTCTAGTCAAATTATTATAAAATTCAGGTACTGTAGTATTTTCTTTGTTTATTACAATGAGTCATCTTATTACAGACGGCGGGAGAAATTACGCTGCCATTACAAATTCAATTTTGTATTTTATCCGCAAAGACAACTGGCCGTTCCATGTAGTCAGAGACCAAGGTTTCCAAAAAATGCTGAGAGGAAGTAGCTTCAGACTACAAAGTTCCATCGGAGAAGGCCTTTAAACTACTGCTGGATGAGTTATTGCAGAATTTATATGTAGTGGAGGGAAAAATCTAAAACCGCCAAATTTTGAACTCCCTGTTGCCAGTAAGCTCAGACAGGATGAGCCTAATATTTAGTCCAAGTACCTACCGATGCAGATCTTAGCAGCTCAGTTTTGACGATGCTTCAGGAAGTTTTAAAACCATCACCGTAGAAACTACCGTTGCAACACTTGACTTCGCATAGCTCGGGATGGTGTTCATGAACCGTGTGTGTGTGTGTGTGTGTGGTGTGTGTGTATGTGTGTGTGGTGTGTGTGTATGTGTGTGTGTGTGCAGTGTTGGGTTGCAAGTTCTGAGAACAGACGAACCGTGAGGAACCCAAACAGCTCTACGGTTACAGTTCGTTCTTCTGTGACCGACCTGCTTTGAAGCCTTAAGCTCTACACTTCCAGTAGACCTGCTATTAAGATGGAGTCATCTACTATACTTGATATACGCGTTCGCTCCTTGTACCTGGTTTTCGATACATGTGTTAGAGAAAAAATTTCGTTTAGAGAGCTTTTTATTACTTAAGAGGTCTACGTTCACAATTATTATTATTATTATTATTAGCACCGCGTCTTACTACCCGTTCGGGTTATACGCACTTACGCTAATGTGTAATGGTAGGGTGATTAAGAGATGAAATGAAGGACCTACAGTTTAACGTGGAATCCGAACCACGGTGGAGGCCTGGCATTCCTCACATTCACAAGATGTCTTGTCAGAGGTGAAGGAAGGGTTTGGTAATCAGATTAATCTGTGCCGGGACCAAGGATTGAACACCGGCCGGCAGCACAGGAGTCCAACACCTTACCCCTAGACCGCCAGATCACCTTCTACGTTCACAGTTAATAGGACAAAAGAAAAAATTCAGTTAGAGATAGATTTTAAGAAAATTATCGAAAAACAACAATATAATTAAATCTGTGGCGTGCCTGCCCTCTAAGCAGAGTGTTGTTGGTTTTACTACAAGCATGGGTGAGAAATGTTTCACATTCATAGTGGTGGATTAAGGTAATTAAATAAAAATTGTAGAAATGGTCTATCTCAGTGGTCTTTTAGTAAAGTGATAGGCTCAGGACCCGATATTCATGGGTTCAAACCCGGCCATGGTTAACGGATTTTTCTTGAGAGATAAAAATCCTTAGCACAACCTCCTTTGGAGGGGGAATAAGGCCGTCAGTCTTATGTTGAGAAAATACCTTCCTGCTTAAAATTGGCAGACCCTTTTGCACGATCCCGTAGAAATTGAGTGTATAAGGCAACGAAGAATCCATCACAATGGATGAACTCCCAGTTGATGGTATTTCTACCAGATGGTGCAGTAAGCAATAACCAGATGAACGATTAAAAGCATGCCCAGCTCCAGGTGAATAGACATCAAACCAACCTTTGGGTTGTTGAATTAAAATAACGATCGTATAGATTGTCTACATCTATAAAAGTGTGCTAATCCCATTAAAATCTATTTAAAATCCAATTTTACTACTTTGGGAAATATATAAAGTCTGTAATCAAGGTCAAAAAGATCCTAAAAATGTTGGATGGACTATTATTATAGAACTAGGTAGGATCTTCTAGGAAATTTAACAACATTCCTTTTATAATACCTACTTTTCCACTTTCCTTTTTTTCCATTTGAAATTTCCTTTTATTCGTTTCACTTTTCAATAGGACTCTTTTTTTAATATATATTTTTCTAATACTCTATCCAAGAATATCTGAAAACTTTTCGTTTCTTTTCTCGTGAGTTTTGTTCTCCTTTAAGTTTCCCTCTACCAATTCCTTTTCGATTTTTCCTGGAGCTTTTTTTTTATAAGAGTTAAAAAAAATCTGTTCCCACGCTGCTAGGGAAAAACCTACCACTATAGTTCCGGGTCTTACTACCCATCTGGGCTATTTGCATATATACACTATTGGAATATGGATGAAGAAATTTTAGTTCAGATGAAATACACTTGGAATTTTGTGGAAGTGGGGCTTAGGTTAAACAACCTATACAACACCTGTTCAGGGGAACATTTATCAAAATCTCGAGTTAGAAATTTTTGACGATCACAATACTCTCTTTCTCTCTCTCTCTGAGGTGTCAAGAGAAAGTAAAAACGAGTGAAATATTTTTGCTTGGTGGCCTGCAAAAAATCTCACGTACGAAATTATTTAAAACAATTTCCGTTTAGTTTGAATCGACTATTTTATATTTTTTTGTGAGATTAAAATGAAAGTATTACAAAAAAAAAACCCTCTTTCTTCAAACTTAGAACTTATCTTCAAGAAATTCCTACTTGGTCAAACCACCGAGTTGATGCGTTCTCTTGCTGACCCTAGTCTACTAAATCAAATATGCGAAGTAGCGACTCCAGAACGAATTGCAAAAGGGGTCGCTATGTATGGTCTTTATTTATTTTTGCCCTCCCCCCATCACTTTTTTTTTGTTCTTTCTTCTTGACAGTTTTTATTTTATCTTCGTGTTGTATTCTCCCCTCTAGTACCCCTATCAACCTCCCACCACCTTGTCTGCTTCGTATTGATTCCATTCACTCTCCTCGCAACTTCTTCTTATATACCTCTTTTCCTTTTCTTATGGTTTTTGTTCGTGTAACTAAGAAATCTCTATCAATAAAATACATACAAATAATAGGTTTTTTTATACCCGTCTAGGTAGTCGAATGTTCTAAAGAGGTCACGATCTCAATAAAATGGACTGTTGATTAAGGGGTGACCGGGGTTCGAATCCCAGTTGGGTGTAGTGGAGTTAATTTTTCCTAAATGGTTTTCTACATTACCTCCAGTAAAATCCAAGTACATTTCCACAAATATAAATTTTCCTAATCACTTATAAACGTTTTAGGTGACCTGGCGGTCTAGGGGTAAGGTGTCAGACTTCTGTGCTGGCGGCCGGTGTTCAATCCTTGGTCGCGACAAAGATTTATCTGATTATCAAACCCTTCCTTCACCTCTGACAAGACATCTTGTGAATGTGAGGAATGCTAGGCCTCCGCCGTGGTTCGAATCCCACGTTAAACTGTAGGTCCTTCATTTTCATCTCACAATCACCCTACCATTACACATTAGCTTAAGTGCGTATAACCCGAACGGGTAGTAAGACGCGGTGCTAATAATAATAATAATTATTATTATTATTATAATTATTTTATATACGTATAGTGTGGCTAGTAAAGAAGTGCTGATAAAAAATATATTTTATGTATAATTTAGTGCTGTTGTATCCCTAATTTTGACAAAAAAGTGAAGAGTTTGGAGAATTATATTATTATAGTACACTCATTTCTTAATGGTGACTCTACCTCGGTGGTCTTGAGATAGAGTTCTCACCTCAGGACTCGATGATCGTGGGTTTAAACCCAGCAGGAATCGGCGAATTGAGTGATTAAAATCCGTAGCACAACTTCCTTCGGAGGGGAAGTAAAGCCGTCGGTCCCCTGTCGGTTATAGCATGCAGATGATCCCTGGAAGCTATCTGAACATACTTTTCATGACAAAATTTGCATGTATTTTACTCTAGCTCATAGAAATTCTCGGGTGCTAATATAATCAGTCAGCTCAGAAAGTGCACGTTAAATAACTCAAATATATTTTTTTAGTGAAAATATTAATGGTAGAATGGGAAGGAGCGCGAGTTAAGATAGGTATAATTGCAAATGTTATTACTAAAACAATTTTGTCCAAAATAAATAAGATATTTCTTAGTACGCCTATATACATTTTGTCTAATGTTCTACACACCGGCCGGGGTTCAATCCTCGGTCCCGGCAAAGATTTATCTGATTACCAAACCCTTCCTTCACCTCTGACAAGACATCTTGTGAATGTGGGGAATGCCAGGCCTCCGCCGTGGTTCGGATCCCACGTTAAACTGTAGGTCCTCCATTTCATCTCCCAATCACCCTACCATTACACATTAGCGTAAGTGTGTATAACCTGAACGGGTAGTAAGACGCGGTGCTAATAATAATAATTCTACACACAGTAATCTCAACAGTTCCTGAATGTATCTATCATGTGCGTGGTGGAATTTGGGTATATTTTACCACCGTGCCTTACTACCCGTTCGATTTATACACCTATCTAATAATTATACTAATGCATTAGGTATTTGATAGGTTTTAATTAGCAGAAGTGCACCGGAATTTGAGTGGAGGGAGAATAAATACATTTAAAGAAACTGACCTTCAGTGCTCCCGACTGGGAACGAACCTTGATTTCCCTATCTTCAGCCGTATAGTCCAATCCAAGAGTAGCGCGTTAGAACATGTGGCCACCTAAACGGGTCCTTGAACGATACTTTTGACGTGAGAACATGTTAAATAATATCTAGTAACTTTTCTAACGGCCATGTGAGTATTTTCATATTAAAATTGATCTGTACATATTCTCTACTAGCAGAAGTAACTGGTTTTGCCCTGGCTTACCACGTAATATATTGCGTGGCTACCCCTGGCAAAGGTTTTTTTGCTTTAAACAGACAGAAAAATAAACATTTTTTGTCTTATAATCCAGATTTGTATTGTTTTCAAAATAAAATCCCAATTTTGAAATTCCGCTTCGATGTGTAAATATTCATGCACAGGGTCTACTAGTTTTAAAATTTCAGACCTCTGGGAATGATAGATATCGTGTAGTGCTCTTAAAATACACAATATATCTTCATTTTATTAATCTAGAATCTAGGGCATTTTTTGCTTGATTCTGAGGCTTGGGAAATATTTACTTTAATTTCACTTTGCTAAAATCAATCCAAATTCAAGTAGGATGAAAAATAGGCCTTAATCATTTTAAACCTTTATTTATAGGTTTTATTTAAAAAAAATCATATTTGATAAAAATGAGTTTTCTGTGATTAAGTGTCTTTAAAATTTAAAATCTGATACTACTAATTTAAAATCGATAATTTGTGGAATATTTATTTTAGACAATTATTTGAAATAAACATTCATCCATGATTTAACCCATACGAAATAAAAAGTTTTCACAAGTATCAGAAAAGCTAATGTCCCGATTATATATATTTTATAGTTTAACGATGTTGTCTACTTGAGGATTTCTAAGCTAATTTACAAAGCGGGTTGCATATCAACTGGGCACATATAATCATTCTAAGGCCTAAGCATTATCTCTTCTAGACACTAATATTCCACATAGAACGAGGATTATTGTATATGTGCTTATAACATTTTCACTCTTTCTCTGACGAGTATACACACTCCCTCTGCTATTTGCGCCTAGAACACATTGACTTGGATTTCGAAATTACCTTTTTCTTGTTTCCTATTCTAGATTGACGTATGTTTCCATAGACTTTTTTTAAACTACATCACGATAGGAAGATTCCTATAGGCCATTTTCATGGGTCAATCCAATATCCTGAGTTGTAGACGATTTAAAAAATACTTTCACATAAAAAACATCTTCAAGAAGAATTTTTTTTAATACTGCCATTTAAGAATGTGAGGTTTATTATCAATGTGATATCTTTAAATCTCGTCTAGTAAAATATAAATACATTAGCATTGGAAATCCTTCAAGCTTTTTTTTAATGATGATTTCTCATAGAAAAGTAGCCTAAGATAATGAATCTAAGCCTAGAAGGTAACTTTGAAAACTTAATAAAATGCGGAAACTATTGCCTTTTAGAATTCCCCTTACAAACCTACTCAGTTTGATACATATCGGTTGAGAAAGTAAAAGGGCACGAGCATAGGTTTGGGTAGGGGGGGGGGGAAGGGGTCAACCAGGGAATATTCATAAACACAAAAAGACATAAATTATTATTTATTAAGTTGTTTAAAACTATGTTTAGAGTATATGTATTGGGTGCTCCATATCATACTACCCATCTGAGCTATTCGTGTATCTATACTAATAAAAGAAATATGAGGAAAGCGTATTGATTATAATGGGTAAGCTGGGGTTATAATCAAATACATTTTAATAAAGGTTGTTTTTCCATAGTTGATCTCCCACTCTCCATCAAAATTCAGATACACTCACTCCAAATTCTAATGTCCTAGCCCCTAACTCTAACACTATAACGGATTTAGTATGCGTATACTTCAAGTGGATATTAAAACACACGGCTAAATAAACAAAACTGATTTTTTAAACTGTCAGATAGGATTCTTCTTACAAATTTTGAACTGTATATATTAATATGAACCTTAGTCAAAAGACACATAAATTCAAGTGGAGAGTTGTGACCATCCAACAAGTAATCTTTCTAATTTAGGAATAATGTTCAACAATGATAATAATGGAAATTAATAAAGATGAAGAAAATAGAAAAATAAACTAATAAGTTTAAGTTTAATCCAGAAAGCCCACTTCGAGAAAGAGGGAAAATGTGGGAAAAATCCAATTCTCAATGGTGAAATCCTATTTATTTCTTATATTTTCTATAGTAGATATAGTCAAACGCACATTTAAACACAAATTTTAATACAAATT
This sequence comes from Timema douglasi, assembly GCA_901482245.1. NCBI lineage: Eukaryota > Metazoa > Arthropoda > Insecta > Phasmatodea > Timematidae > Timema > Timema douglasi. The sequence goes on along the minus strand of CABEEJ010003080.1, from coordinate 79,121 downwards.
GAGTAGTATTTCAGCATTGTTACCTTTATCTTCTATTTTTGTTTGATTAAAAAAATTGCAAAAATTACTCAATTTGTGTTTTAAAAAATGTGTTTAAATGTATGTAAGTATTTCTACTGTAGAAGATAGAAGAAAAAAAAAAAGCTGTCATCTTTATGCATTAAATTCTTCCCACATTTTTTGAATTTCCTTATCTATACTTTCTTCATTGTTTATTTATCCTATTTCTTTATTTTTATCAATTTCCATTATTATAAAATAGTTTAAGAATAAGATATTTCTAACCAACAATTTCGTCAAAAAAAAAAGGGCACGAAAGTTTTTTTTTTATCATTGGAGAAGGAGGAAAGGAGGGCTAGATGCAGAGGGTGGAAAAGGTAGGGAGGTGTATAGACCTAGTTGTGTAACTGGAGGCGGCTGGGTGGCAAAGCTCACTAACCAATGCGCATAATAGAACCGAGCAAAGTGTTGCAGGCCAACAAGTCACTCATACCATATCTCACCTATTATGTAAGTGAAACTGTCCAAACGAACGTGGAGTGGCGCAATGGCGTATGTAAATGAGGTCCAAAAAGTACCGTAATATATTTAGTAGTGAGTGGAGGCGAAAACACTACGCATGCCATTTTGTAAATACCTTTTTTTTAGGCCTACTTTTCCTTATAAAGAGAAAGCATTGTAATTGTGAAAGCTTTCAACCTCGATATTAGAACGAACATTCACATTTTATTTATCCTCAACCCAATAAGGTGGACTTTAGGTTACAATTACGTCTGTTCCATGTCGGTCTATCTGTCTGCCCTTCCCTTGAAGTGGTTTAATGGATTTTGTTCAAACTTGATGTTTTGATGTTATAGTGTGCTCTCTACCTAACTTTTTTTTTTTCAAAATTTGACCTTAGCCCTTAATTTAAAGGTAATTTACTAATGAATTATTTTTTTTAGTTATACATGTTTCGAAAATTACTTAATGATTTTGATTAAAACTGAAATATGGGAGTGTTAGACCTGATAAATAACACCTTATACTTGTTTTTTTTTTAATATAAATTTCTGTAAGAGTAGTTTAATAATGAGTGATTTAAAAAAAAAAATTCAAAACCTTTCAAAAATTGTTCAAATAGATATTTGGGGAATTTTTTTTACATGGCAAATAAAACCATTCTGTGTATAGGGTTTTGGGAAAAAAGACACGTTTAAGGATTAATTTACCTGATGAAAGATTTTGTTTTAATTTGAATATTTCAAGAATGGTGCTAATGATTTGATTCAAAATGTGTATCTATTAATTTTTTACGTTAATGATTATAACATACAGTATATTCAATTGTCTCTACATATTTATTTATTTATTCATACAAATGTATTTTGAGAGGCTGACACCTTAGCTAAGTCGGCAATGTGTCTGCCTACTGAACTAAAGGTCGCGGAGTCGATTTATGGTATGGCCGAATGTTTATAATTGGTGAAATATGGGTTTACCCTTTCACATTAATAAGTTGACGGTCGGGGACTGGGTGTTGTACCTGTTCAAGGTTTAAGATAGATTATAAGGCATATCAAGCTACGACAGGCCTAGCAAGTTGGTAGTGGTAAATAAATGGCTTGAATAATTAGCTGACCCAGGTCACAGGTTGGAAACAGTAAAAAATGTATTTAGAGTGTGATAATTTCAAAACATAAACAATATTTGTAATTGATATAGATTAGTTTCTATTTTTTATTGATTGGTTAGACATGTTTATGAGGGCTTGTGTCTGAGAGAATTCCAGTTTGTTTATTTTAATTTTACTGTAGTACTCAACGTGCACTTTCTAAACACACCTACTTTATCAGGATAAAACACACACATAAATCTTACTTATAACAGAATAATGAACACAAACAACTAGCCATATAATTTATATAAATATAACCTCTCACCATAGTTAGAGGGTTAGAGTAGTCAAAAACAAGTCGAGAGGAGTTGGGTTTAATTCCTGGCTGTGTTGGAAAAGATAAAATCTACTTAATGTTTTTAAGGGGATTAATCCTGGTACATAGCTAGGCGTGCTGTCTTAATCTAATTTCTAATATCTACGTTTAGAAAGTGTATGTTAAATATAACAACACAAATATTTTGGACAACCACTGTATCACACCAATAGTCACTTGGTATTGATGTAAAGTTCACTTTGTCTTGCTTGTCAATGATAGGGGGGAGAGGGAGGGAGGGAGGGGTTAGGATTCTAGGCCCAGTCAAGTGTAATAATTTTTTTATGATTAAATAGCTTCCCAATCTACCTCTTTGATTAAATGTGGGTACATTTCCTCTAGATTATATATTCTTCATCCCTAAAACATTAGCGTAATTGAAGATTATAACCCTAACGGTGAGACGCGTTGGTAAAAAAAATAAATAAAAAAAAAATGAGCTCCTCTATCATCAATGACTTGTTGTTTACGGGATTTAAGAATTCCGTTTAAAACGTGCCTAGTAATCAATGACGGTTACTTTAATCTCTCAAGTAGAGTTTGTAATTTTACTCCCTCTATTTCCAACCCCCCACACCTCCCCCTCAAGTATCGCTACTCAGTTACCTCTCCTCCCCCTCCCCCTAGTTCGCACGTTGTCAGGGTTGATAGCTTCCCCGATGCGGATTAACTCGGCATAATTCCCATCCCGCTAAGCCCCGCAACCCCTTCACCCACACCTACGAACATACAATGTCCGGCCAGAGCGCTTCGTTTAATTAAATCAAAGTCGAAATGAAGCTGCTTGTTTTGTTACTTAGCAGAATGGTAAGAGGGGGGTGTGTAAAAGATAGGGGTGGAGGGGAGGATGTACACAATGAAATACGTTTAAATAAGTTCCACGGTTTGTCTGATTCTCGGGAGTTAAATATAGTTTAAAAATAAAAGAGTCGGCGTTAAAATGGAAAACAAATTCTAAACTTTTTACAAAAACTATCGTTTCACATAATCAATATTGTTGGTGATTTAGTTTTTTATTGGTAATCTCAACATCACAGGTTTATTAATGACTTGATCAAGATTTGATGAGTGTAAAGGGTAGTAACAAGTGATGAAAAAAAAAATAGAACACAAGCTTATCGTGTAAATATTTAATTCTAAGATTACATTTGGTCAATTTTAGTTTTTTAAATGAAATAGTCTACACAAAACATGGATCATTATCAAATTAATGTAAACGTTGTGTAAAGGGGGGTAGCTTATATAAAATGCACCCACATTAGAATATAGATATTGTAGGAAAACAATAAATCTAATTAACATGTATCCCCCGACCCCAACCCCCCCATTCTTTCAAGCTCGGATTTGAGCTTTGGCAGCCTTTATCTTTATCACGCTGTGCTGTAACCCGCTCAAAGCTTGCACAACTAGGCAGATTTAATTAGTAGTCATGTTCTGATAAACATAATGATAACCGTTATATATTCGGATCCTTCAATAGAGAATATAGAGAAAGTACAGTATTTACGAACATTTTCTTAACCCCAATCTTATGATGGATCTTGTGGTTTTATGTGCCCCAAAACTTAAAAAAAATCGTCTATCACAATTCGGTCTGTCCCCATGTATGTCTGTCTGTCTGCCTGTCTGTCCAGGAAGCTCCAGCTGAAACAGTTGAAGGGATTAGCTCAAACTTTTTATTTATATATTATAAAGAAACAAGTCATTTATATAAGACGAATAAATCTTAACTTTCGATATCAAATTAAGAAGAGCTTACTAATGACTGAATTTTGACCTTTCAAACTATTTTAAAATTGTTCTAATTATTTTCTTTAAATTGGATAGCTTGGAAACGTTTTACATGTTAAATAGTACTATTATACTTGATTTTCAGAGGTAACAAATTTATTTAAGGGTGTTTTATGATTGAATTTTTTTAACTTGAGGTCTTTTGAAATTTATCATTATTATTTTTTCAAAATATAGATTTTGAGACCGTTTTAAATAATAAGAAATTTCATTTGCTCCAAATTATAATAAAATTTATTAGAAAGTAAATACGACCGTACCGTTTATTTTAATATTATTAAAAGTATAATTTTTTTTATGTTTATTTTATTTTATTTCGCTTTGCTCCTTTCTACCAATTTCTTCCAACAATTGTTTCGTTTTAAAACTAGTTTTTGTTTCTGTGGACTCATTAAGAAATAGACCCGGCTTTCTAAATCTCGTTCAAATGTTACAATTTCACTTATTTTTACATTGGCTCTACGCATAACCAAAAAAATCTCAACACTTTTCTAATTGGCTCACTAAACTAAAGCTAATAACCAACTCCCTCATCTTCCTTTTCTCGCTTGTGAGGTCCTCCCCCACCTCCCCCCATTCCCCCTCGTACCTACCTTCCCTAACCTCCCACCGCGCTAACCTATTTCACTGTTCACTATCTTTACTCTTGTGTTACAACCCTCTTGAAAATCTCACCCCTTGGAGGGAAAGGGAGGCCAGCCGCCGCCACCCTCATACTCTCCACTTCCATCCGAATCTGCACGAGGGTCACCGAATATTGCCGAACCTAAAGGTATTGATTAGTTGTGTGCGGTGTCGGCGTTGCCTTCTGCCTGTGAGTCAACAAATGAAGAAGTGCTTGTGTGAGATGCTATGAGTTTAGTCCAGAGAGGAGGAAGGATGATTATATATATATATAAGGAAGAATGAAGGGAAGAGGAGGAGTATAATGTCAGTTTGTTTGGGAGAAAAGAGGGAGAGGTTTTTTTCGAAAGAAGGGGTGGTGGTTTTGAGGGGTAATGCGACTCAATTTTTTTTTCTCTCTTTTTTTTTTTACGTGCCTAGACTTTCCACGAAGGACGCAAAAAGAGAGATAGAGAGAAGGGATGGATTCATACCGGATGAGAGTGACTGCGTTTGGGAAAGAGATTGTTGCGTTTTTATATAAAAAACTCTTTATACATTCTTCTGGTCGCTTTAGGCGGTTTTATTAATATTTTATTATTTGCATTGCATGAGTTTGAGGTTTGAATTCTTATGTGTGTGTGTATATATATATATATAAACTAAAAATAATACAAGTTAGCTCCTTTATATATATATATATAACCCGCCTCGGTGGCGTAGTTGGCTAAGGCGCTAGTCGTGTTGAGCTCGACTGCTGAGGACGGGGAGATCGAGGTTCGAATCTCGGTCGGGTGAACTGGGAGTGGTTTTCCCTAAATGGTTTTCCACTCTCCCTCCACGCAAATGCGGGTTCACTTCCTCTAATTAAACCTCCAGAATTCCTAATCCATTAGAGTAATTAGTACTTAAAGCGTATAACCCGAACGGGTAGTAAGACGCGGTGCTAAATATTATTATTATTATATAAACATAAAAAGGAGCTAACTAAACTTAAAATCTGTTGTATATCCTTACGTTTCATAGTAAATTGTGATATCGATTAATTATCGAAGTTAACAGTTATGTAGAAAAGGGTCATTTTTTCAAAGAACACACATAAAGGCTAAACGTTCTACTTCTACAGTTTAGCACCACACTAAGTGGCTATAAAAATGACTATGAATAACTTAAATAAAAATGCTATTTAAAAGAAAATGTTGCTTATTATTAATTAAAATGGATTTATTTCCTTCATTTTTAACACAGACGTGTTATCATTACACACATTTCAAAGTCACACGGTCTAAGACATCACACTCAAAATATATTAGAGTTATGGTGAAAGTATTTCAAGTTTTAAATAATAGCTGGATGTATTGAGAATTAGTTTTTTTTTTTTT
>CABEEJ010003080.1:38322-62438 GCA_901482245.1 Timema douglasi | reverse complement strand
CATGTGTGTGTGTGTGTGTGTGTGGAAATAATTTAGTACCCATGTTTTCACAACATTTAAAATAGTAATACAAAAACACAGGGGGGATTATTGATACGTACCATTTAGTTAGACATTATTCGCTCAATAAATATTGAAACCAAGCGTTTGAGAAACATATCTACAGTCCAATTTACATAATAGAGGCCTTATCTAAAAGATATAAAGATAGAAAACTTACTAGATCTTCTTTCACGTATTCATACGTAAAGCAATATGTTCGGTAAATGTCACTTTTGATAGATAGAACCGTTATCTATAAATTAACAATAGAATTATAGTGAATTTTCATCATTTAACCACAAGTATGTGTGTGTGGGATTAAGTAAGTCCTCTTACTCATATGCTTATAATACTTCCCCTCTTTCACTGACGAGTTTAAACAATCTGTTTACTATTTTCACCTGTACAACAATGACATGTGTTTGAAAATTGACTTTTTAATGTTTCCTAATCTATATATAAATATGCTTCAACGAAACTCTTTAATTTATATCCAGGCCGGAAGATTCCTACTGAGATAGTTTTCGTGAATAAACCAACTTGCCTGAGTTGTAGAAGATTTAAAAAGTAAAGAGATTATTTTATTTTACAGAATAAGACTATTTTTTAGAATTATTTAATACGTCATGGTTTTTTTATTCAAATGTTATTGCATCTTTAAAACCCAGTGAATAAAGTGTAAATACGTGGGGAATTTTACTCTTAACTTGACGCTACGTCAGAGGTAGGTAACGTCCTTATAACATAATATAACATCTCTATTACAGAAGAAAGCCAATTACCCCCTTCCAAACATGTCCAAGTAGCCTCCCGCATTATTTTTTTATTTATTTCTGATCGTTGTTTATTTTTGTTGACATCCTTGACACGATCACCCTTTGGTCCCCTGGTCCCCTCGTCTCCTTCGTCTTACCATGATTGCAGACAAATGGGATGCTGGAAACCTACAAGAGGATTCTATGAAGCCACTCTGTCAACCGCAAACTTGACAAGAAATATCCTGTCATCACCTTCTAAGAGTAATACATTTAACTCTACACATGTGGCCTTGTTTCAACACATGTGCAATGCTAATGTTGGACATTTAAAACCAAGGACAGATGATTCACAAATTACGTAAATATTATGTAAAAGTTTGAGGAGGTGCAGTACGACTCTGTACCATCAATGGAATCTTATATAAAAAGAAAATTTTGCATTATTTCTTTATAATTAAAAGTAATTAAATGTAGTTTAAAAATGACACATGGACGTGGGAATCGGACTTGGGATTATTTGTTTATGTGGAAGTTTTAACATCAAGACAATTAATGGTCGAATTTAAAGCTTAGGGTTGAGAGAAAAAGGATAGTTTTGGATTGAGTGTAATCATATTGAAGTGGAGTATGGTAAAACCACAATGTTAAAATTAATTCCAGTGCACCTGAATGGGATTCGAATTTCCAACACTAGAAAAACACTCACGATATGACAGATGCCTTTATGGTCGTGTCCACTGGTGTGAATTTTAAGTATTAACCTTACAAATATTGAACATTATATCAAAGTAAGATATATTAGGGTGAAAGTATATTATCTATATAATTAAGAACTCTATTCTTTTCAACAAAAATTATCAGGGTTCTATCCTAAAAATACTCATAGTTAAAAAAAGAAACTTTATATATCAAGGAGATGCCCAAACAATTATATTATTTAAAAGATATAAAATTATTTTAAATCTGGAACTAAAATTAGAATTGCCCGCTTCGGTGGCAGCATAGTCTAAGACACTACTCTTGCAGTAGACTAGACTGCTGATAATGAGAATACTCGGCCAGGTGTAGTGAGGGTGGTTTTCATCATTGGTTTTCCACTTTCCCTCCACGAAAATGTGGGTACACTTCCTCTAAATATAACCTTAATCATACCTAAACCATTAGCGTAACTAGTACATAGGGGTATAACCTGAACGGGTTGTAAGAAGAAGTGCTTAGAAAAAACTACCATCACAACAACGACCGCATAGCCAACAAAGCGAATAATCTTTTATTTAATGTGTCTGTTAATTGATTTTGAAAGGGGTTCTTATATTATATATTTTATAATAGGAGCACACACTGGTGTCCTGATTATTGTCAATTTTATATTATTTTCCTGAATGTATTTCCACTCTTCTTCCACTCAAATTTCAGGTATATATCCTCTAAAACTAAACCTTCCCTTTCTTTAAGACTCCAATCGACTCCACTCGAAAAAGCAAGCTCTAATGCTTATTGAAAGTAAGCACAAGAGCAGATTATATCGTGTACCGACACTACAGATCACATCATTATATTAACCCTACCTTAAAATGGAGGGTTGTAACAATGTGCGAAGGTAAAAACTCTAAAACGTTAGCGTAATTAATTAATAGGCGTATAACACGAACGGTTATTGAGACACGCTGACAGAAATAAACTCACCCACCCAACATGTCAATCATTCGAAGCCCCAACTATTACCAAAACAATGTCACTTATCACGTTCTTCCAAGGAGTCTTTATTCTAATGAACGGATCTTTCACCCTTATTTTTGATTAACGCACACCTCTTGGTGCTAAAACAGTCTTCGCCACTGACTTTAGGGGTGTGAAGGGGAAACAGGGAGGCGGGCGGATTCCTTTTAATTCATTCTCTTCAGTCTGTCTGCTTGATCGTAGGGATTATAAATTCATTCATCATTCGATCAACCCCTAACTCATTATCACTCTCCTCTAACCTCTGCCCCTTTGTTTTCTCACAAACAATTCTAGAAGTGGTAGTCGTTTAAAAGTGATGAATGAACGGGAGAGAGATAGATAGATCATCGTAGATTTGTTGTGATTGTGGCGCAGAGTAGGGCTCGATTTAGTTTTTATGATGATTTATGAAAGGGGGCTGAATATCTTGCTATTCCTAGATAGAGCCCTTTAAAAAATACAAACATTATTGATTATATTTTATTATATTATTAGCGATATTTTATAGATATCGATTACATCCATCAAAAGTGACAGCTGAAGAACACATTAACTGACGTATGAATAAGTGAAAAATATTTGGTAGCGTTAAGGTGCTACATGCAAAAGCTCAAAGGAGTTGCAGACGTTTTCAAATCCCGGATTATTTATAAAGTGGTTCGATACTTTTTAATATTGTTTTTATCAAAATTTAGGCAGAAGTGCTGAACAGTTAAAAAGTTTGAATTTTAGGTTTAAATACTTTTAAAAAGTTTGATAACTTACATGAAACCCTATTAACAATTCTCACATTCTCTTAAAATTTTCAGTCATGAACCTATGATCACATGACTTTACTTGATAAAGGAAGTCTTTATCTAGGTTCATAGCCTTTTGCTTTAATCTCAGAAGCACACATTTTTGTGTAAAGCGTCGTTGAATTTTTTTAAATTTCAAACTTAAAATTTAATCTTTTTAATTGATTAGAAACCGACTGATAATCTTCCCCTATCATTTATTGAAAATTATATTTAAAAATATGAAACCACACTTAAATAATCTCAAGTTTCCAAATGTTTGCAACTTATCTCAGTGCCTTACCATGTAGCACTCTTAAAGTCACTCGTATAAAAGTTATACTATCGAAAGGAAACTTAAATAGAATATGAATATATTTGTTTGCTAATAACATTTCTAACATTTTACTATATTTGTAGTATCAAAAACCCAAATATGTGAGAACGTGGACTTAACGTCTATTTTTTTAAGTGCCACATCTTACTACCCATTTGGGTTATACGCTTATGTGCTAATTTTTCTAGTGGTTTTAGGAATTAGTAAAGATAAATTAATAGAAAGTGTACTCAAAATTTGCGTGTATAGAGAGTAGAAAACAATTTAGGAAAAACCGTCAGTACACTCAACTGAGATTCGAACCTTGATCTCCCCATCATCGGCAGTCTAGTCTACTGCAAGATTAGCACGTTAGACTTAGCGGCCACCAAAGTAGACTATGAATAGATAAGAAAGTACCTGTTCTTCCAAGTATGTTATTATATTAAACGTTTTAATGTAAAAATAGTTATAATTCAGACTTAATATCAGCCAATGGTCTGACTGCTTAGTGTGCTAATGGTCGTGTAATCGATTCCCTGCGTGAACGAATAATGCATCATAACTGAAACTTGAGTTTTCCCTTTCATAGCTATGAATTGACGCACACAAGGAATGTCGTTATTTGTCTGTTCTGGGTTTATGTTAGTTTTTCAAGTCTTTGCTGATATTATCAGTTGGTTCAGGGTGTGCACGTTAAATAACCCCGAGAAAGATAATTTTACTCAAACTGCGCATTTAAAAAAAGGTGTGATTATAAAATAAATCCTCCCACATTAAAATTAATAAAACCAAATCAAAGATTACATTTATCTTAATATGTCATTAATTTAATGCCGTCTTTATAGCTATCTATAAGAAAGTTTTATAGATAATTTGGAAAATGCAAATTTGAAATCTAGATTTCTGTAATCGAAAACCTCCAAGAATCCATAAGTCTAATTATATATTTTAAGATTGCCAACTAAATATATGTTGGTTTTAAAATGCCATTATGCATTCTATTTAAAATTTATCTCACACTATGGGCATTTAACTTGCACATTTTAAGTTTAAGTTTGCAAAAAACTACAAGATTTTAAAATAAATAGATATGCTAATTATAGTGCACATAATGCCAAAACTAGTTATGCCAGTTCGTCACTTAAAAACTTATCTCATCATATGGATAACACATAAATAGTAAGCACGCCAAGCTTTCACAGGCCGGGATTGGCGGAATTTGATCACATGATCACGTCCCTTCGCTCTCTGATTGGATGTTGGATTTCCCCCTCCCCTTCTATTGACTCAACTCTCCTCCTTCTGATCCCCTTTCTAGTGTTCCAAACTTGTTTATACTTGTCTCATCTGTTTTTTTATTTGTGTTCATTGATTCTTTATGTGTGCCCAATGGTTATTTATGTATGCTCATTGGTTATTTATGTATGCTCATGCTTTTTTATTTATTCTCATTGGTTATTTATGTCTAGGTAGGATTCGGATGGGCTGTTGGAGCTTTTATATTGGTGTGGGGAGTTTATTGTCGTAAGATTGGGACGGGGTGTTGGAGTTTTTTAATTATTTATTGGCGTGCAGTCCACGGTACCGGAAACTCCTGCCACATCGCTAATGAGCGCTTGGAACATCTTTTTTGACCATCTGCTTAGCGAAGAAAGTAACCACTGAGAAGCTGACAGCGTATCACGGCCGTAAGGCCCCTTACACTTTTCTTTCACTCCCCACCCTCCTGACATCACCACGGCACAGAACTATCTAAATTACACTGACTGCTTCCTCTCGCAAGACACTGTTGGACTGCCTTTCACTTCACCCCTCCCCTCCCCACACTTCGTCATACCCCTTCATAGGGGTGGTTGTCAGATGTCGCAACAGTAACTTGCTATAAATTTAGAAAGATGGTGACAACGGCCTTGTTGAAGAGTCGCGAACCCTCCAAGGCCACATGGTACATCGGTCGTGGCATTCTGAAGTTCACTGGCTTGAATATGCTTTCCCCCACCCCCCCCCAACTCCCCTAAGGCCAAGGTCATGGCCTTCTGAAGGCTGCAGGTTCAGATGTACTTTCTAAATGCCCACTCTGGGACCAATGATTCGATTTACACCGTAAGAGACTGACATTTAGACGGCGTGCACACTGGGATTCAAACCTCGATATCTTTAGCACAGCTAATGTCCGTAAGAACGGCTGTACTTGTTGCGCCCAACCATTTTGCCGATTTACCAGGTAAGAATGTGTACCCGCATTTGCTTCAAACGCCAATCACTCTGTCACTGGCCGTCTAATGATGCTTTAGACCATACGACCATCGATGCAAGTATATAAAAATTGTTATAAAATGCACATGAGGTCATTAACCCTGGAAACCCTCCCCTGGCAATGAGTTTTCCCTATGACGTTATCGCACTGTCACAACCCAGATGACCCAAACCTGCCGCCAGTTTGGTGGTTCGACAATACAAGTAGAGGAAGGAATATATCACGACCTTGAATGATGTCGCAATCCTCCCCTAGCAATGGGTTTTCACGGTGTCGTCATTGCAATGTCACAACATATCCCTTCTACTCCCTTATGTATTAAAGGGTTTTCCTGGTGATGTCACAATAAGATATCATTGATCAACTCTAATTATGCACATTTAGGGGCCCCGGAAGCCTTATGGTGATTTATAATTCTCGGTTAGGGGCCACTATTCCCCACCACATAAGTCTACTAAAATCGGTTGTTTGGTATCGTCCGTCGACATTTTCGGATGTAGGTATCCATTATGGACTGTAAGAGTAAGGTAGAAATGTTCCATCGTTTACGTGGATTGAGGGAGAGTAGAAAAACACCTCCAGTTCACCCGAGCGAGATTTGCACTATTGACATCTCCGGTCATAACTATATAAGTTAAACGTACCCTTTTCGTGTCAAACGTCTATGTATTAATTATAATGGGCAGTAGGGATGATTAAGCAAATTTTTCCAAAGGAAGAAATACCAACAGTTTACCCTGAAGGGAGTTGATTCCCCCCCCCCACCAGAATTAATTGAGGTTGAAATTAAGACGGCGTGCCCAAAAGGATTCGAACTTCGATAAGTGCACCTCACATTTGCAAAGGGGTTTTGCTAGTCAACTAAATTGTCCGTCCATGTAGAATGTGTTCCAGCATTTGGTTCGGTAAAACCCTACAAACAGTTCCACTGATTAGATAGCTTTTATAAATTAACTAAGTTTTGTTTAAGGTAATGTGGCAAGTACACACACATATATTCAGACGGATATTCATTTTTATTTATAAATTGTTACGGTAGATTGATACCAAGAATAAAGTGAAAAAAGATTTAGTTAATTTAGAAACAACCGTTTTATTCCTTGAGCCACTTATAACAACAGAAAAAAGATTTATTTTGATATAATGTAATGTTCCTATCTATATTTTGTATAAATAATATATAGCTTTTACATTAATTTATAAATAATATTGAATTGCGTAGCTTTAATTTAATGTCCGCAACTATATTTTGATGAAATAATATATATCTTTAACAAAAATTCATAATTAATATTAAATACAATGTTATATAACATTTAATGTTCGAAACTATATTTTGTTGACCAAATCAATAACATTTACATAAAACAAGTCAACCACTTAAACTGCAAGCCTGAATCAGAGGAAGTGCACCCACATTTTGCAAGAAGAGGGAATGGAAAGTGTATTAGAAAAATCCCCCTAAATAGGCTCGATGCTGATGAAGGAATCTATAATATTTATTTTTAAATTGAATACTATTCCATGAAATTGTTTAGCTTACCCTGAATATTTATTAAAACTTATAATGTCTGTTTACAATACACACACACACACACACACACACACACATACATACACATAGCTTACAATCGTTTTACATGTCTAATATTTAACACAAGAATGAATTAAGGCTAAATAAATTATATTTACTGAGGGAGTACATCTCAATTTTCCAGAGTTGGAAGTGAAAAACGATGAATGAAAATTTACCCACAAAAATAACTTTCTGCTAGATCAAACCCCACCCTTCCCATAGTATGTTTCTAGAATGGAAATTCAAACGTGATTTGGTGCACATATTATTTATAGATCACACGAACTTGACACATTTTAGCACCGTATCTTACTACCCGTTCTGGTTATGCGCTTAAGTAATAATTACACTAATGGATAAGGAGTTGGGATGTTTGAAACCGCATTTGCTTGCGGGTAGAATGAATAACTACCCCAGTTCACCCAACCAAGATTAAAACCTCGATCTCTCCCGTCATGATTATACCAGTCTAACTCGAGGGTAACGGCTCATACTATTCGACCTCTTAAGTGAGTTTTTATCACGTTAATTTAATATTTAGTAATGCATTAACTTATATAAAACCAAAACAATAACATGATAGCCATTTATATTGGATAGGATTTGCCTTTTATAAATATATAGTCACAAATTTATATTAATTCCATGTATATTTTTTCCATTTACATTTATTTGAAGTATTTAACGTGCACTTTGGAAACAGAATGTGGAAATTTTTATCTTACAACCATGTATTTCTTGCACACACGGCTTTTGGAGCATTGACATTCTGGTATATTTCCGTCCAGATCGGCTTTGTAAATCAGTGGCTTCGACCTCTGAAAAACAGTAGGTAATTCACACGCCAAAGATGTTTTATAATGCTGCCTTTTGAGATCCTCTTTCATACATATGAACCTGTATTTGAACCCCGCTATCTTTTTCAAGATACATCATGCCATAAATCGAGATCCGAAGGAGTTTTTAGCATCACTAATGACTGAACTAATGACTGGCGGCAGTTCGGCAGCTCAACAAGACAGGAATAGATCGTGATCTTGAAACCATGAGCTAGGTCATTGACTCTGGCAACCCTCCCCCTTCGGCAATGGGTTTTTCCAATGACGTCATAACACTGTCACGACCCTGATTATTGGCGTCAGTTTGGCGGCTTGACAAGACGAGCCGAGACAAGAATAGATAATGACCTTGAATGATGTCGCAATGGGTTTTCCCTTATGACTGGTGCCAGCTTGGTGGCTTGACAAGAAGAGTCGAGACAAGAATTGATCGTGACCTTGAAACCATGATCTAGTACAAGAGGTCAGTGATCCATTTATTCTCGTACCACATGACGTCACTCGAGGGAGGGAGAGGATGATATATAGAGGGACACCCACTTGGTCATCTATTTATTATCTTTTGTAGAGCGGTTCAAGATTGATATGTTACAGCAGCTGGTAAATATTGTTGACATCGTGTAGACCGTAAAATTGTGTGATCTAACCGTCGATCAAAAGTGCTAGGCTAATAAATTAAAAGCGGTCAATACAAAGTTCAGGAGATGCCTAAAAGCCTATATAGATGGCGGGTTTTGTGTATTTTTATCCTGTCGACATGGTACTCTAACAGAATATGACATTTACAAGCTTAATAATGAAAAATTGGTACTTACCTGCGCCGGAGTAAAACCCGGTTCACTTACAATTGTGAACTTTGAACACGCTTAAGAGATGGCGCAGAAGAGTCAAGCATTTAACAAAAACAACTGCGGGAAGATGGGCAGTTAATATATGCGCACCGTATCTCACGGTGGACCCTACAAACCATACAGCACGTTTAGTTTTTATGTACGCTCACCATGCTTAGAACCGGCTATATTAATTTATTTTTGTGGGTCATACGATTGCAGGCCGTTCCTATATGACTGTAGAAAGTATTCACATTGTGGCTGTGAGTATTAGACATGTAATTTACAAAGTAATAAAACAATACAGAGAGGAGCGCGGCTACATCGAGTTTAGTGACTCTACCTGTCACACAATAAGAACGACTGAATTACTTACCTACGAGAGAGTCGAGGAGCCTTACATGTGTGATATGACATGTGCTACGTACAATTTGCACCAAGGGACGTTGTGGCCGTGTTGCCTAGGACTCCACCACCCTTCCGACCTCCACACCACCCACCACCGTCCTTCACGACGTCGCAGCCACCGCTCCCCACCACCAGATTCACCACCGTACCTGCCACCAGAGTCACCCGAGTACCCACCACCATAGTCGTCTACCTATTAGACATCAGAGTAACCAGCGTACCCACTGTAAGAGTCGTCTGCGGACCAGACATCAGAGTACTCACAGTCAGAGCCACCCATATACCCACCACCAGAGACGTCTGCCTACCGGACATCAGAGTCAGCAGAGTCACCCGAGTACCCATCACCAGTAGAGGAGGCGGTAAAGTCCGAAGATACTTAAATACCGATGATTTAACACTGTACAAAACTTATTCAAATGTTAAAATTATGGGTGAAACACCCGATGACTACATAATTGGTCCGGGCAGTTTCGGTAACGTCTTCCTTCCAAAGTCTGACTATTTGCAAAACCCCTTTGCAAATGCGGGATGCACTCAGAAGGAAGTACGACCGTTCTAACAGACATTAGCGGTGCTAAAAATATTGAAGTTTAATCCTTTTGGACACGCCACCTAAATGCCAGCCTCAATTAATTTTGACGGGGGGAAATAAAATCTTTGCCGGGTAAACTGTCGGTATTTCTCCCTCCGGAACATTTTCTTAATCACCCCTACCACACCATCATAATTAATACATAGACGTTTGATACGAAAATGGTATATTTAGCCCATCTAATTATTACGGGAGAGGTCGTGAGTGCTAATCTCGCTCGGGTGAACTGGAGGTAGCTTTCTACTCTCCCTCACTCTACGTAAAGGTTAGAACATTCCTACCTTACACCTCAGGTCCATGACGGATACATACATTTACGCATGTCAACGGACGATGCCAAATAACCTATTTTAGTAGAATTTGTGGATAGCGGCCTCTAACTGGAGATTATAAATCACCATAAGGCTTCCGAGGCCCTTGTTAAAGCTGTTTTAATGCTCTCTAGTTGTGGCATCACCGGAATAAACACATTACCATATACGGGAGTGGGGGGAGGAGTTGCGACTTTGCTATGACGACACAGGGAAAACCCATTGTTGGGGGGAGGGTTGCGACATCATTCATAGTCGTGATCTATTCCTGTCTCTACTTGTTTGTCGAGCCACCAAACTTGCGTCAGGTATGGGTAATCAGGGTTGCGACAGTGCGATGACATCATCGGGAAGACCCATTGGCGAGGGAGGGTTGCCAGGGTCAATGACCTTATGTGCATTTCATAATAATTTGTGTATACTTATTTTTATGGTCGAATGATCTAAAGCGTCATTAGACAGCCGGTGACAGAGTGATCGACGTTTGAAGCAAATGTGGGTACACTTTTTACCTGATCGACCAGCAAAATGGTGGGGTGCAGTAAGTTTGGTCATTCTTACAGACATTAGCTCTGCTAAATATATCGAAGTTCAAATCCCGGTGTGCACGCCATATAAATGTCAGTCTCCTGACGAGGTAAATCGAATCATTGGTCCCAGAGTGGGCATTTAGAAAGCACATCTGATCCTGTGGCTTTCAGAAGGCCACAACCGATGAGCTAAGTTGCCTTGGGGGGAGCTGGTTAGAAAGCACATCCGAGCCAGTGACGTTCATAAGGCCACGACTGATGTACCAAGTGGCCTTGGAGGGGCTCATAACTCTTCAACAAGGCCGTTGTCACCCTATTTCGAAATTTATAACAAGTTACTGTTGTTACATAGGACTACCGCCACTGAAAAGGGGTATGACGAAGTGAGTGGAGGGGTGAAGTGAAAGGCAGTCAAACAGAGTCTTGCAAGAGGGAGCAGTCAGTGTAACTTAGTTAGTTCTGTGCCGTGGCGATGTCAGGATGGTGGGGAGTGAAAGAAAAGTGAAATGGGTCTTACGGCCGTGATATGCTGTCAGCTGCTCGGTTGTCACACTCTTCGCTAAACAGCTGGGCAGAAAAGATACTCCCAGCACTCTTTAGCGATGTCGTGGGAGCAGTGCCCGACACCATGGACTGCACGCCATTTAATTAATCAAAAACTCTAACGCCCCTTCCCAATCCTACGACAATAAACTCCCCACACCAATAAAAAAAAGCTCCTACGGCCCATCCAAATACTACTCAAACATAAATAACCAATGAGCACAAATAAAAAAAGCAATGAGCATACATAAATAACCATTGAGCACACATAAAAAAGCAATGGACACAATTAAAAAACAAAAGAGACAAGCATAAACAAGTTTGGAACACTGGAAAGGGGATCAGAAGGAGGAGAGTGGAGTCAGGAGAAGGGAAGGGGAAATCCAACACCCAATCAGAGAGCGAAAGGGTGTGGTCACGTGATCAAATGCTGCCAATCCCGGCCTGTGAAAGCTGGGCGTGCTAACTACTCACATAGCTTAGGTAGGTAATTCAGACCTAACCAACTAACTTAAGATCAAGTTTCGCCCACGGATAATAAATAGTTTATTTAAGTAATACAACTAGAACCAGATATATTAATAGCCCATCCCACCCCACGATAGGTAGGTAATAGATTTCAAAATATACACATTAAGGGGGAATATATGGAAACTTGAGGAAAATGGTTCGTGTTGTTGCAGTTTTTATGACCAAAATAAATCAAATATTGCTCCAGTATAAATATAGAGCTTAATTTTCTTCACGTGATAATATCAACAGTGGTTAAATATCTGCCATGGGTGTTCTGGAATTTAATGACAACTTTTTCTCTTCATTAAAAAAAGTTTTTTGGATGATGCCACCATGCTTATGACAGATATTCAACAACTGTTGATATTAACATTTGAAGAAAATTAAATTTTGTTTGTATTGAAGAAATTTTTTTTTTATAAAAAAAAGTGTTTGCCATAAAAACTGCAAAAATCTTGCCTTTTATCACGTCCCATTCCATTCCACCTTAAGAGCTCGTTTCACTACCCAGATAGCTCCTAAATTAGGTATCTAATATAACTCTAACCAGGCGTCTATGAACCCGTTTCAACCCCCAGATAGCACAAAACAGTACTTTGAGAAGTTTTCTGGTTCGAGCAAAATCTTTCATTTAATATCCCGGTCAATAGGACGTAGGATGGGGCTCAAAAATAACTTTGACCCTTTTTGGTTCCTAGATTGTCAATTCGCGATATCTCAGTTATTGATTATGTAAGTTTAAAACAAACCTAACAAAAACTTACGTGTAAAAATATGAATACAGTCGATATAAAACAATTTTTAATTTTCAATGCGCAAATTCTTCTCAATTTTTATTTCTACAGGCTTGCCAAATTACAAATTATGTTACCACACTAATCACCAAAAGCCAATAAGAATGGAGACCAAATGATTTTAGATTAGTTTTTTTCTATAAGTGAAATTTGGGACCGGTAATTGCATACAAGTACCAATAATTGGTTTGAGCTAAACCACTCCAACCAAAACTTAATTTTTTTTTTATATATATATATATATATAAATGAAAATTTGGGTTTTTGGATCTTAGGACACAAATAGGTGCTACTTGAAATAAAACCAAGGCAGTTTGAACATATAATATTAATACATTTTACCAACAACACCCATCCGGGGAATCCTCATATTAACCCTAATAAGATGGGGATGAAGAAGGTAGAATTTGAAAAAAAAGATTTTCAATTTTTTCCCGGGACGAAATTTTGGAAATTATTTATTAAACACCTCACTAAATTCAATCCAGATTTGAAACTTGTCCTTACCATCATGGGTAAACCAGACAGGACTAGCCTGACGCCTATTACCCCATGCTCAGTGAAGTTGGAGAGTGGGCGGCCGGGAAATCAAGTTTTTTTTAGCACTGCGTCTTACAACCTGTTCAGCTTATACATTTATATATTAATTACTCTAAAGAGTTAGGGATGAGGAAGGTTGAATTTAAAGTAAGTGTACCAGTATTTACGCCTAGGAAAAGTAGAAAACAATTTTGGAAAAACCGCTCTCAGTACACCCAACCGGGATCGATCTCCCTGTCATTGAAGTATAGTCTAAAACGAAAGAAACGCCTTAGATCATGAAGCCACCCAGGTAGATATCAAGTACTTATCTCACTAATTATAATCAAGTTAATGTTGTAAAAAAAAAGTTCCCTCCTAAATTAAGTGAATCGGATGTAGTCAATTCAGTTTAGAGAGGCACTCGGCGTCACCTCGATTCGTCGCGGCGGCGAAGACTTATTAATAGTTTGGTGGGTCCGTCCGTCAGCCGGTGAGGAGGTCTGCAAGGGGAAGAGGGGAGGAAGTGACGTAAGCGAGACTTGGCTTCGATCACCAGCTGGTCCAAGCTGGCCCCGTCTACAAAGCGTACGTGGAGAGTTGCCCTAAGAAAGCGTTTTTCCAACTTTTTTTTTTGTCGTGACCCTAAATATAATATTTTCATGGCCTGGTGAACAAAGGGTCATTTAGTTTAAATTGTGTGTTATTTTCATATGGTTTATTAAATTTATTTAATTTAAAAAATGAATTATTTCAATCGCTCTATAATCAAACAAAATGAAAAGCACAATTTTTAAACAAAAATATAAATTTATTACAAAGTTCAGTAAGTGAGCAAAAAATACTATTTCAGTGGCTACAGTAATATTCGTTCATTCTTGAGGCAGTACTAGTGCTGTTGAGTTTTTAATTTTGCATCCATAAATATTATCAACTAAATTTAATCAATTTCAGTAATTTTTTAAATATATAAATTTATGTTCCTGAGAGAATTTTTGTGAGTGACAAAATCATAGTCTTCCAGTGACAACCATGAGCCTGCTTCATTTTTTAAGTGAGCTCTTCGAGTTTGAGTCATAAATTGATGGGCAGAGTACAACTCAAATCATTATGAAGATATTTTTCGTTAGAAGATCTAATCTCCCTTGTTCACAGCGGTAGACGATGTTGTAAAAGAGGGAAAAGAACCCTTTCAGCTTCCCGAGACAGAATGTGTTTTGTCTCTGAGCTGGGTCCAAGATTCCGAGTACAGGAGGGTTTCAAAACATTGTTTCAACACTGTTTCCACTGTCAGTATTCAAGTAACTATTCAAAGTGTCCTAATTTTATTAAGTGTTTGTAATTGTAATATTTCATAATGTTAGGAGAAATAAAATTTTAAACCTTCACGTGATCTTCAGAAACATTCATGCGACCCTCATTTGGATCGCGACCCAGGGTTTGGAAACTTTGGCCCTAACCAGTTCTACAGTTTTATTAGAGTATTATTCATATGAAAGATGGACGGGTCACAGAGATATTAGACAAAGTGTCTAATACATCTTTCTCTAACTTTATAGTAAAATATGTCATCAACATTATCGTATTAATTTATTTTAAATTGTAATTAACGACGTTTTCTACTTAGTAATCAAGAAACTATTTTGACAATTGGGCTGTAACCTAACTGGACGCACTTAAACACTCTAACCACTATCATACTTCAACACCAATATATGAACTAGAATGAATGGAAATAAATTGAGTAGTACACCCTACGAGGCCTTTTGCCTATGTACTGATAACACTTTCCCTCTTCCTATGACGAGCATACACAGTCATTCTAATATTTGCGCTTGTATAGCAATGACTCTAATTTCAAAACTACCTTTTTCTTGTTTCCTATTACAGATAAGATATTTGCTACCATGATTTTTTTTACTCTATATCCTGGCAGGATAATTCCTACAGGCCGATTTCGTGAATAGCCCGAATAATTTGAGTTGTAGACGATACAATAATTTATAAAAAACTAATTTAAGATAAAAAAATTAACAATGTCGGATTAATTTTATAATTATTTAGGAATCTATGATTTTTTTTTGTTTCAATGTTATGTCTTTAATACTCGCCGAATAGAAATTAAATAAATTAACGTGGGAAATACCACGTCACAGGTAGATAACGTAGTTAAAGGTCCGTTGACAAGATCTTAGTTGAAATGCCAGTCCACTAATTTGGCTGCGTGCTTACAACTTGTACCTTGTGAACGTGACACGCTTAAACTATTTGAGTGCTACGAAAAACCTTAAGGGTCTTTGGAATTTTAAACACAAACTTCATAAATATAGAATTTAAGAAGAAAGTGCATTATGGAAAATTACAAAGTGTTTTGATATTCCGGAATAGTCCAATATTTATTATTATTAGCACCGCGTCTTACTACCCGTTCGGGCTATACGCACTTATGCTAATGTGTAATGGTAGGGTGATTGTGAGATGAAAAGGAGGACCTACAGTTTAACGTGGAATCCGAACCACGGTGGAGGCCTGGCATTCCCCACATTCACAAGATGTCTTGTCAAAGGTGAAGCAAGGGTTTGATAATCATATAAATCTTTGCCGGGAACGAGGATTGAAACCCGGCCGCCAGCTCAGAAGTCTGACACCTTACCCCTAGACCACCAGGTCACCTGATATTCCAGTAACGAAGTAAAATTCAAGTTTATCTTAGCACAACGTCTTACCACCCATTTGGGCCTTACCCATATATACAGTCATAATTACACATATGGCTTAGATAATAAGAGGGTTTACTTGAGAAGAAGTGCATCCACATTTGCACGGAAGGAGATTAGAAAACCGTTTGGATAAAAAATCTTCAGTGTATCTTACTGGGATCAAACCCTGTTCTCCTTGTATTTTGAAACCTAGTCCAACACGAGAGTAGCGCGTTAGACCATGCGGCTACCGAAACAGGTAAAATACAACTTAAGTATGTAGTACAATCTCGTTATAAACAAAAGTAGATTAAACATCCAGCTTCTTTGGAAATAAGCTGTGAAAAATTAAATTGGTGTCCTAAGGGATCTAACCTGGTGTGGAAAGTGATTTAGATATAGATGTACTATATTTGACAATTAAGGCTATAGCCACATCTAAATATCATATTCTTTAAATTTAAAAATGATACCTAGACCTGGAAATCGAGCCTGGGGCCTTTGGATTGGTACGCCAAGGCTCTAACTATTGATCTATCCCGGAGTCGTCCCCTGCCCAGGGTTAGAGCATTGGCATACTAAGCCAAAGATGCCTCGTTCGATTCCCGTGCCCGGTTGTCATTTTTCAATTCAAACAATATGATAAATAAATGTTTAAAGATGTATATATAATTGCCTTTTTGACACACAGTAATTACTTTGCAGCCGTGAAATGTTAAAACTATTTTGTATTTAGATTATTTTGACAATTAAATCGAGATTTTACTTTAATCGATTCCAACCAGGGGTTTGATATTCACTGTGATTTTCTGATCAACTCTCCAAACAATAGCGTTTAAATAACATTTTATGGGTTATTCTCAAATTTGAGGGATAATTTATGCAGCCTACCTACATAAATATTTGGTTATTCTTAAAACACGCAACAATAAAAAAAATTAGCAATATAAAATATATAAAACTGGATAGGAAAATTTAAATAGGGTAATATTAAGAACAAATTAGACCAAATAATCATCAAAATTCTCTTTTATCACCTCGCTAACTGTCCCCACCTCTGAATTCTCGAAGTTTGAAGTTCTATAAAAAAAAAGAGTAAAAAATATAAAACTACGGTAAAATTATTCTAGTAATATTGTTATTTTCGTTTGAAGAATCCATTTTAATAAATAATTAATGAATTTCGACAATTTAATCAATGTTTGCTTGTCCCCAAGTAACACCCTGGTCAAACACGATATTTTGAATTTGACGCTAAAACCTTCCAGAATTTTCCGCTTTTCTCCATTATCCGTAGTGTATTGTTGTCATGTATATACTAGTTATTGTTATTTCATTATTTAAAAAGTGTATCTAATATCAATCGGCCAACGTACGAAAATTCAGGTAAATAGTTTATAATATGTTAATTCCAAATCACTTCACTAGCGTTAATATTATTTGTTTTTAAAATAACTAAGCTAGTACCAGTTCAGTAGAACGTGAATGGAGGGAGGAACTAATCTCAATGTTTGCTTTCCGCATTATAATTAATATAATGGTTATGAAACTCAAAATTCCGCCACAAAAACATCACTTCACTAACGTTGCTTGGTTACGGGAATGATATTATCACTTCGCTAACCTTGATTAGTGACGAAAATGGTGTAATCACCTCGCTAACGTCATTTAGGTGACGAAATTAATGATAGTCACGTAGCTTACGTTAGCAACGTAAAACTTTCAATGTAAATGCCGTTTTTATCATACATCACTTTGAGAACGCCCACTTCACTTCACTTCACTAACGACAATAGAGTCACTTATTCCTCATTAACAGTCTTAGTAAAAGTATTAAATATGATTATATATTATTAATATTTGAGCTATTAAAAACACAAATAAAAATGAGGAATGGAAAACTTAATTTTCTTTAGATTTTGGAAAATTTAACATCACTAACACATGAATTTTGTATAATTCTTCACATACAAAATCCTAATTGCAATAAATTAAGAAAAATGTCGTTTTTATAGTATTGTTAAAAAAAAATGGTATACTTAGTAAAAATACATATTTTATTTGGATTTTAGAGATGATAACATATTTCTGTGCATCTGAAACAGCGTTAGTGAAGTGATTGACTATGGGTAGCCACTTTGGTGAAACTAAAGAAAAACAGCAAAGGAATTGTAAAATCAAGCTCTGCTACAATTATTACTTAATTCTTTAATAAATTTTGTGTAATCAGGCAATGCATTATACTTTTACTGATTTTTGTTTGTTTGTTTTTGGAGTTCCTATTTGTCCTTCAATTTGAGAATTACTCTTATGTTTAAGTGATATCCTTATACCTACTTGATTGGATTAATCCATTGATTGTATCATCCCAAGACTTTTAAAGTAGATCAATATTAAACCTGATACGAGAATCGGTTCTCCAGATGTCAGTTTTACTAATGATAAATTGTCGAACATGCCGGGAAGGGAATCCAGTGCTCCCAGTTCAGTATTAAGTCCCAAATAACTATCCAGTTAAAATGTGCTACTGGTTAAATACTAGCTAGGATTAACTTTGGTTAATAGTTCTTTAAATTTCCCGCTTGTGAGACGGAGATAATTTCCCCCGTTTTTAATTCTACCAAGAAAATGTTTAAAAACGCCAGAACATTTATTCCAGCTACCCATCTCTTTACCTAAATTAGCTGTCATCAGTAATAGTTTCTTTTCCTTTAATATTCTTTTTAATGTTTCCCTTAACATATTGTTTACAATCGACCCACCATTGAGCACCAATTCATTTTCAGCCCCGTTTTAAAAGCGATACTTGTACAAGTGAAAATACTTGTCAACACAAATTGTATGTTAGTCATCTAAAATTAAAACCACTAAAACCGTGTCAACGGGCCTTAAACAATCGTATTCGCCTGTTTAGCTGAACACGTGGACTAATTGTTGAGTTCACCTGGTATATTTTGCCGATTAGCAAATCCGTTTGGAAGGCCTTATTTCGTACAAGGATCCTACTGTATAGTATTTTGGTATGATAAAAAGCCTTCCATAAAGGTAACAGGTAGTCCATTCTGGAAGGCCTTTTATTCTAATTAAATACTAATAAACAGTAAGATTCTTGTATGAAATAAGGCCTTCCAGAATGGACTTCCTATCAAAATAATGGTAATAATAGTATTCGTTTAACAAAAAATTGATCATTTATCTCTTTCAAGCTAAATTGAAAATAAATATACATGAAAAAAGAGTTTTAACTAAAGGAATTTTAATAGATAATCAATAAATAAACCAATATTTAAGTGTGTTTCAAAATATACCATAAGCTTTTAACTATACATATAAACATACCATTCATATGAAAGGAATTTTATATTAATTTTTAAAATTAACCATTTATCAAACAAGAATTATCACATTGACCACATCGAATATTTCGTGGCAGTTACTTTGCTGGTTATTTCGTCATGGTTGCCATCCTAATTTCATAACACGTTTTTTTACCTGATTTATTAGATAGTAAATGGAACGACCCCATCGTACAAACTTACTCATGTACTGTATCTAAGCTTGGAAAAAAAAATCCAAAATAAGTAATTTATAAACTACCCTCAAATAATATATATTTGTAGGAATTTTTTTTTTTCTTTATCCTGATGAACTCTTCCTAGATACCCATTATGAACTCAACCATAAAAGCCATTTTTCCAATATTTCAAATTTCCTAATTGTCATCATAATTAATTAATTTAATTTAGTAAAAACCAACACACATTTATTATCATGTAAAATAATATCCAACTACCAAGTTTTAACAAAACCGTTAAAGCAATTTTTAATAAATTTTCAATTAAAAACTGTCATCAATAAACTACTAATAAATTATTATCTTTATTAAAAACAAATTTATAAAAGTATTTTAATACAAGCAACCTAAAAGATACCCATTTTGAACCATATCACTAGTAGTCATTTCGTAAAAAACTCAAATTAAAAAATGTATTTCGTAAACCATTCATAAACAAATTTTTCCACAAAAACAATAATAAGTTTTGTTTGTCATGTCAAACACTCCCAAGAAACACATTTTAGACACAATTTTCAGGGAAATTATCGAAATATCTCAGAGCTTCGAAAATCACTCATCGGTAAATTACCCAATAACAAAGTTTTACCCAAAGTTCAAGTATATGCTATTTGACAGGTAAAATGCTTCCCGGAAATAAATATTTTTCTTTGAATAGTTGAAACCATTTTCAAAAAACTAGATTAAAAAAATCAATTACTCCTAAAATAAAGGTCAAAATCAAAATAACTTCGCGGGGTAGTGGTTTATAACATTTGTATAAAGTTCATCGAACCGTTTCATATATGTGACCAGGTACAAACAAACATGAAGACGGACAGAATAATAAAAAATAAATTGAGGGGATGGGGGGGGGGAGGTTCAAACATGCATAGAACGTATTAATTCATCACATTCTCAAGGATGAAAATTTTCAATATTAAAATAACGGTGTACTTGGATAGAAAAGTTCTTCAAACGCCTTCAGCAACGAATGGTGACGTAAGTGATTATTCCATTGAGTGTCCATCTATCGAGAACCAACCTCTTTAGCAAAAAAACAAACAAAAAAACATGGTATGTGTATGATGATAGCCTGGCTGGCAACGTCAGAGCCCCCAATTTCACCCCCCCCCCCTCACCTTCCCCTGGTCCATCTCCCCACAATCCTCTTTACCACCAACCAAGCCCCGATAGAGTCGTCGATGCCAAAGTTTGGCCGACTACCCACCGCTTATAACACTAAGTCCATTGTTCGGCGCTCTAGCGTCGAGGACGAGACGTCGTTGCCATGGTTACAAGAGCCTTTTTTTTAGTCCTTTTTTTATTTCTTTATTCTTTTTGGCCCATTGCCGCATAACTCTTTGTTTTCCTCTTCCCTATTGAATCTATTTAATCCCGCTACTTTTTCACCGTCAAGGTTAAAGTTAACAGTTAACTCTATCGCCTCTGAATCTGAAGACTTGAGTTCAATGCGGGTTGATAGACGGGATTGGATGTGCTTATGTATAGTTGCTAGTGTGTTCTTCGAGTATATACACAGCTCACACCTACAAGAAGTGTGCCGGTGATAACATACACCTTATACACGTGCCCAACTCTGGGCTTATGACTAAGTACCTTACCTTACCTTATTACAATGTCCTAAATACCAGGTGACCTGGCGGTCTAGGGGTAAGGTGTCGGACTTCTGTACTGGCTGCCGGGTTTCAATCCTCGGTCCCGGCATATATTTATCTGATTACCAAACCCTTCCTTTACCTCTGACAAGACATCTTGTGAATGTGGGGAATGCCAGGCCTCCACCGTGGTTCGGATCCCACGCTAAACTGTAGGTCCTTCATTTCATTTCATAATCACCCTACCATTACACATTAGCGTAACCGCGTATAACCCGAACGGATAGTAAGACGCGGTGCTAGTAATAATAATAATAATAATAATCCTAAATACCAACCCTGGACAATGGTGGGTGTGATGAGTGACAATTGATAATCGTCATCGTCATCCCCCATTGTAGATGGAGGAGTATCACAGAGAGGCTCAATGACATATCACGCTTAACAATCACATGTGTGATAGGGGAGAGAGGTGGGTGACCAATTCTCTTCAATGTCCGTTACATCAGATGGCGGTAGGGTTGTGAGGGATTCCTGAATTTCGGGATTCACGTGGGAAAAAAAAAAAGTATTTGCCGTTCCCGATCCGATTGTCAGGAAACATATTCTGTAATCCCTAAAATTTAGGGAAAAGTTAAGGGATTTATTTTTTCCCATATTTAATTTACTTTTAAACTTACTCTTCATGTTTTCTTTATTATTTAAATATAAATATGTATGTCAACCTATTCTAGGTGTAAATTTAGAATCAATATGTGTTTCATAAATGTTTATAATTTAAGTAACCTAAGCTATAACAAAAATGTTAAAAATTGCTTAAATTTTCAACTTTATATACATTTGTTTAAACGTCCTCTATTAGGGCCTATGTAATTATTCAACAAATTAAATATTGTTGGTGTTTTGATGTACGTAATATTAGAAAGTTTAAAAATAATTAGTTTTACATTTTTAATTCCCGTTATCGTCTCGAAGTAAGGGATTCTAAAATTCCTCTTTACGATCTCGTCTCGATGTTTGAGTCTCGTTCTCGATATCATCTCGAACCAAAAAAGTCGATCTCGCACACCCCTAGATGTCGGTAATATTGTGAGAAGAGTTCGATTTGTGAGCCATTTAGAGCGTGGACCAGAACATTAGTCTTTTGGTGATTTACACCTTGCACTGATGTCAAGACTACTTCTAACCGCGATGGTGGGCATGTGGAATAGGGCGTCATCTCGTCTGGTTTTATAGTGCCGTGAAGGTCAGTGTTTGAATGAAGAATTGGTGTTATGAGGATGGTTTTTCAGTGTTTGAATTTAATCTTGGTGTAATGAGGGTTTTTTTCACCCTTAAATTGTTTCTCACTCTTACTCTTCAGGTAAATTTGGATAGATTTCCCCTGAGCAATCACCATCCTCACTCCTACCTCATTATAACAACAAAATTCCGGACGAATAATAATACATAGTGCAAGAAAATTAAATAATTAAAAAATAAATGGTACTCAAAGGTTCATATAATTTGCATTCACTCTCAAATAAACAACATATGACCAATTTAGATCCAAGAGAGATCTTTAAGGGGTCATCTACCATAACGCTGTGACACTTACCAGACGTCCAGAAATGAGTCACCCCATAATGGAAAAGGAAGCTATAATATCTCTATGAAATTAAATCCTTTAATCTGTACATTTTACAACTTTAAAAAACGGATGAAAGGGTGATATTACCTATAAATCTCTCAGCTTTTAGATAAACGTAAATAGTTATTAACATAGACTTATCC
This sequence comes from Timema douglasi, assembly GCA_901482245.1. Classification (NCBI taxonomy): domain Eukaryota; kingdom Metazoa; phylum Arthropoda; class Insecta; order Phasmatodea; family Timematidae; genus Timema; species Timema douglasi. The sequence goes on along the minus strand of CABEEJ010003080.1, from coordinate 39,462 downwards.
ACCTCTGTAAAACATATACCTTTATTATTTAAATGGCTTGTTACATTAAATTATAAGACAATTGAGGATGGTTTTAGTGGTTTCATATCATCATAGACTTCTATTATTTCCAAAGTAGATACTGAATCTAGTATATATTTCCCTTCAATAAAGCAACTTCCTTAAGAGATACCAACTGATCCAAGGTGTTTGGCTTGAATTTAAGTAGCAAAAGGTTTTTTTAAGGGTGATGTCATTGACGCATTGTTGTCGCTCTAAGCAAGATGACGTATGGAATAATATTACTGCAGAAGACTTAATTCCAATCGTCTCCTTTGTAAATCAGTTATTATTAGAGATTTCTCCCCTTCCCTTCTGGTAGAAGATTGCCATCTCCTTCTGTATTCTCTCACTCGTTTGATAAGGAGGGAGGAAAATAGGATGATGTGAGAGAGGAGGCTTGGTTTCACCGGGTCGGTCCTTTTCCGGAGAAGAAATACAAGTCAATACGACATGCTTTCTCCAAAGGCGCGCTTTGTGGCTCTCTCTTCAACCCTCTGGATTACCTCATTTCTGTGGGGGTGGAAAGGGGGTGGTATGTGTGTGATCTGTCTCCCAGCCTAGCTCCTTCTGTCTGCTAAAGGTACGTGGATGGAGGGAAACGGAGCGATAAATAAGAAGGTTGGGAGGTTGGGAGAATGGGTAAGGGAAGAACATATACATATACATATATACCTAGAGAAAGTATATCCAGATTTTCAAACGAAGAGCCTTATTTGAGAGCTACAAGATATTATTATTATTATTATTATTATCAGCATTTGTACTTTCTCTTGACCACTGGAGAGAAAAGTATTTGGATCATTTAATTAAATCTAGCTCAATATTTGGTTAAACTTCAACGTTTTATGAGCCCCTGAAACAGAAAAAATTGGTTTTCACGATGCCGTTTGTTTGTGTGTCTGTATCTTGGCCTAGAGGCTAAAACATTTTACCGATTGCATTTAATACCGTGTATTTTGAGTTTTAACAAGGTTTCCTCGGAGAAGTTTTGAGATTATATGGCTAACTTTAAAACTAATGGTACCTAGTTCACTGAAAGGGATATATATATATATATATATATATATATATATATATATATATATATATATATATATA
>CABEEJ010003080.1:0-36802 GCA_901482245.1 Timema douglasi | reverse complement strand
AAAAAAAAAAAGAGAGAGTGTGAATTTTCTCTTAGCGAGACTAAGTGAAGGGGTGGAGAGAGAATGCGAGAGAGTGTGTGTGTGGAAGAATCGGAGAGAAGCGACTAACGGATTTATCGATCAAGTTGGTGGGGACGGGGTGAGAGAGGGTGAATTGTGATGCCACTCAAGTTGCGAAGGGGAAAGGAAGGAGTTGGGGGTGTAGTAGCCTAGTAGATGGAACGACATTGTAGAGAACGGAATAAGGGGGAGGGAGAGTTCAGAGCGGGAAATTGAAGATGTCTTGATGTATCGCGAGGAGGGCTTGTGTTACATTTCGGTTTAAAACCCTCCCCTTCTTCTTGTTGTGCTTTGTATTCGTCGAGACATTTTCTGAGTTTGTAAACTATAAATAAAGTCAAATAGAACAAGATGAAAGATGGAAAAGATTGATACATTTCATTTTTAAACTTATTAAAAATATTTTATAAATGTTTACCAAGATATATAATTAGTGATTATTTAAAAAAAGTGAAAATGTACGTGGTAACAAAGCTATGATTTTTTAATGGTCTATAAAGATGCCTAAATTTTTGTTATTTATTGCAAATGTATTCATTTAGCGTAATAATTTTATCTTGTCCTACACATTATCACCTGTTGAAAACTAATGGCATACACTGTTTGAACTTAGGGAACAAGATTAGAATCTCTCGTTTCTGCCAACTTTGCTGGTTGGAAAGATTCTCAGAAGAATGTTGTCCCAATTTTTAATTTTTATATAAATAAAGACATATCAGTTTTTACATCTAGTGGCAGATAAATTAAGTGTTTAGATTAAAACGTGTATCTATTTGTAAGATTTAATGTCACCGTTTTTAATATTAGCATCATACCTTAATTAATTATATGAAAAAAATACGAAAAGCGTTTTCGATTTTATTCTATGTTTAGTGTCCTACTATCCATCTAGGCTATCCGTAAATTTACACTGATGGAGTAAGAATGAGTAAGATATAATTCAGAGGAATAGTCTCTTTCTATTTGCGTGGAGGATATGTGTGAAATTGTTTAGGAAAAAACGAAATACACCTACAGTAGCCCCGTGTCTTCTTTGGTGCTGACTGACAGCTTTGAAAAGTTACCAGACCAAATTACGTATCCCTACGCTGAACCAGATGATCTGCAAAAACATGTGTTTAGCAGCTGTCAGTTTTTACAATCCAAATTTAGGTATATACCTAAATTATGACTGTCAGAAGTCAGCTGTGAGCTGTCAGTCAGCACCAAAGAAGCCATGGGGCTACTGTATATTCACCCAGAAGAGATTAAAAAGCTGACCTCTCATCACCAGTGAACCAGATAACACGTGATTGACGCTCTTGTTTGAGTGCCCACCGAAAGAGGTTTCACTCTATTAGTTTATCATTTACTGAATTTGGATAAAACTAATTTTGTAGTGATTTATCATTGGCTCTAACGGTAATCGAGCCTAGGACAATCAGATCACTAAGATTTTTTTTATGATCAAGAATCCAAATTACGACTTATTTAGTGCTGAAAAGGTAGGTTAAATTACTCTTGGTGACAAGGAGCAGGGAGGATATTTAAAGAGAATATAGTCCCATCTTGCGTGATAAATGAATGGGGATATCATAGTTATAAATAAATTAAACACAAATGAAAAACTAAATCAAGAGCTTCGGGCGGTATTAGAACTTTGACCTATCTATAACCTGCAAACGTATGTCGCAAGCCTAACGCCTTAGAAACAATAAACACCAAACTGGCTAGTATTTAAAAAAAACTTTGCCTACTTATAACGTCGCGGCGAGTAAAGTTAGGACTCCCCATGTTAATGTATCTACGTTTTATTTAGGAGATTTAAAAAATCATCATCATCATCATGAACTGTGGCCGAGTATGTTTAGTAAAATGCCTCTATCTCCCTTTGTCCTTCCACCATTCTTCCTCCTGCACTCTCTTCCACTGTCCTCCTCTCATTTGCACACTTGCTACTATCTGCTATTTTTAAAATATAACATTCAAACAAAAGCCATAGATTTTTAAATAATTCTAAAAATAATATTACATTGTTAGAAAAAAAGATTAATTTTTGGGGTCTTGAAGTAGTTCTTTTTGTAAACATATATATTTTCAAATACTCTACAGCTCAGGCTAATCTATTTATTAAAGTGGCCAGTAGGTATCTTCCTGCCAGGATGTAGATTGAAAAAGTATATGGAAGCCTATGTCTATCTAGATTATCAAACAAGCAAAATAGAGTTTTGAGATGAAAGTCAATGCTGTCCAGGCGAAAATGGTTGAGTGTGTATATACTTTCAACACTAACGCAATAATTAATTCGACGATACATTATTTCAAATTATGGTTCACCCCAAAATTGAGTTAAAAGAGTCCAACTTGTCTCTTTTTTCTTAACAACTGAGAAATTTGAGTTTTATTAACTAAGGTAAGTGCACCAAATAAGTTCATGCTAAGGGTTGATTCGTTGATAGTTGATTGTTATTGGATCAATCGTGTTCAAATTAAATGTACTTAGAGATGTATTTATGGGGAAAAGGAATATATAACGTTTTGGTGGAAAATCACTAATTGGTTGATAATAATTTTGGTCTTTTAACAATAGGTAAAATGGACTTATTAGGACCAGGGGTTCCAAATAAGGCCATAAATTAGTTTTTTTTTATAATTTAGGGGCGGTTCAAAGGTGATAATGTTTTAAATTACTGAAACAAACGATTGATTGAAAAATATTTTACTAAAGAAAACAAAACAAAAATTAAATCTACTGCTCTTCGGTCCACAGACCTCTCGTTTTTGGCACCAACTTTAGTAGCTGAGAACAGACACAAAGAAAACCAAAATAACTTTTGGCGCCATTTTTATTATCTGTTAATCCATATTAAAGATTTTTAAAAAAATACTTTTTTTGCACCAGTTTAAGAATATATGAATAAACATTGAATAGAAAACATATAAAAAATTTTAAAGCAAGACAAATATTTAATAATCCAATTCCTGGCCTTACAGGGCTGCATACGTTTATTTTCATTTTTTACCTATAAAATCCATAACTGAGGTGCTATTATAAAACCCTATTTAGATTTTGAAAATAGATTAAATAGGCTATAAGGATATAAAAAACAAAATATATTTTCATAAAACATACTCGGAGCTATAAACAAAAATGTACATACCACGTGGTGAAATTAACTCCGGTCACAAACATTTCTTCCTTTCTGAATTGACGCGCTCTGAGGACCAAACAATGGTTGATGTTTCTTATCACTCAAGATAACATACCGAACAAGGAGGTGCTGCCCTCTAGCGGAATCGTTCACCTGTTCTTCAAAAACCATTAGTTGGCCTTATTGGTCTATATGGCCATATTTTGCGCACATACTTAAATATCTAGTGAAAATTTAACCATATCTCATTTCCAAATAATTTTTAATCATATTTGTGAAGCTATAATACTAGGTTTAATAAAAAGTGCTTTAGATTTAGCTTTCCTTTAACAAATACAGTGATTTTATGATAGGCTCACAACATAAAATTTGAAGATACTAATGATAACTAGCAGAGAGCTTTCTTTTTTACCTTGAGATAAGAAGTTTCATAGTTTTCTTTACCCTCTTTGTTATCAACATGAAAAAGGATGGATGTAAGGGAAGAAAGGAATATATATATATATATAAATATAATAGAGAAGTAGTTCCAGTAAACGATACAAACCTTTGTATTTTAAGCTGTGTGACATGACGATTGACATTTTCTCTCCGACTGAGACGGCCGCTTCTGATGCGTTGGAAAGGATCCCGATATCAACTCTAAATATTTTTATAGTTTTCATGACGAAAAAAATTTTGTTGTACAAATCAGTATAGTAATATATACGTTAAGTTTAGGTTTAGAGTCATGGTAATCCCAAAAGTTATTGAATATTGGTTATGGATATCATGTACGTTTTTTTTTCAAATGCCACTACGCCCATAACCAATATTAAAAGATTTTTGATATTAGTACGTGTAGAAAATTAAACTACACATATCAACAGAAGCATTGTATTATTTATATTGAAAAATTACGCTCGCATTATTACATATTTTCAACACATAGTAATCAGTATAGTTTTTGAATATCTGTCATATACATTGAGTCACTTTTTTTTTAATCGCCACGTCTTACTACCCGTTCAGGTTGTACTCCTATGTACTAATTTTAATCCCACACTAATGAGTTAGGTATTAGTAAAGCTTAATTAAGAATAAATAGACCTAAATTTGCATGGAAGGAGAGTGTAAAAACATTTAGGAAAACCCACCATCAGTGCACCCAACCGTGATCGAACCCCGATCTCCCCATATTCGGTAATCTAGTCCAACACTAGAGTAGCCCGTTAGACCACGTGGTCATTGAAGCGTGTAATTTTATTACTTCCCGAGGACCTTTTCTCTTAATTTAAAAAAGTTTCTGCTCAAACGCACTATGCCCATGACAAATATAATAGAGCTGTTGAGATTGCTCTGCGTATAAAATTATACTAAACGTATCTACTAAAGAATTATTGAATGTATTTTGACCCCCCAAAAAAAGTACTTTTGGTCATATAAGCTTTAAAACTAACTGACTTTAACTCAAGCTCCATTCCAACCATCCTGCCTTTATCTCGCTCGACCCACCATCCTAGGAATGAAAAAAAGGAGTCGACACTCTCTTTGACTCTTCAACGAACCACGTCGCGAAAATTAAATATTTACCTCAGGGGCGCTTCTATAAAATAAATCGAAATAAAAACAAGTACGACGTGGCTAAACAAGACGTCTGTAGCAGCGGCATTTTCTTCTTTTTCTATTTTTATTTTATTTTTCAAACGTGAAAAGGACGCGCGGTTGTTAATTAACTAAAGGTCGTTTCATCAACGTCAACTCCGAAAGGCCCGGCAGAGAGTTATTACAGAGTCGTTCCCTCCTTCATTAGTGTCCTGACGAGATAATCTCCTCCTCAACCAAGGACTGATGAAGTGATCATCCGCCGACAGGTCGACGGTAAAATGATCGCGAAGTGAAATAACCACCTGAAGGAGACCCACAACCGTAACAATAGAAGTTGGTTCCTCCGTGATAAGGTGTATGGAGCTTTAGTAAGAGACTGATGTAGTCTGGTAATCTGTGCGTGCTTGTAAGTCCCCTTGGTATTTATTGTTATTGAAAATATAATGTGAAAAAGAGCCTCACATTTCGACGGAGAGCATGAATGGAATAATACACATGTTTAAAGGAGCACTTTGAAATAAAGGAACAAAATTGTTCCCCAAAGAACATAAAGAGTTCAAGGCGATATGTCAGCAGGGTGACTTGGTGGTCAAGGGTTAAGCTGTCAGACTTTTGTACTGGGGTCCGGGGTTCAATCCTCGGTCCCGGCACAGATTTATCTAATTACACAAACCCTTCCTTCACCTCTGACAAGATGTGTATTAATCACAACTAGTGAATGTGTAGAATACCAGGCCTCCACCTTAGTTCGGATCCCACGTTAAACTGTAGGCCCTCCATTTCATCTTCACAATCACCCTACCATTACACATTAGCGTAAGTGCGTATAACCCGAACGGGTAGTAAGACGTGGTGCTAATAATAATAATAGATGTCAGCAGATGATGATGTGTATTTTAATTTGTTTTGTCGCCACTAAATAGTATCTAGTGCTTTTCTAAAATTTTATTTTCTCATACAAAGTGAAAGTATTCAAATCATTAACCTTTTTCTACCTAGAGACTATGATAATTATTAACGTTTTATGAGACTAAAACAAACAAAACAAAAGTTGATTTTGAGAATTCTAATTGGTCCCATGACTCCCTTTCCATGTGTCTGTTTGACCCTTAGCCGAGATCTTAAATGGTTTGATGGATATTGTTCAACCTCGATATCTTGATTTTATATGATTATACCTAAGTAAGTGTACTTGTGATGAGTGTTTTTTATTTAACTTCAAATATTTTGAAAAGGCTCTAACATGAAGGATTATTATTATTATTATTATTATTATTATTAGCACCGCGTCTTACTACCCATTCGGGCTATACGCACTTACGCTAATGTGTAATGAAAGGGGGATTGTGAGATGAAATGGAGGACCTACTGTTTAACGTGGAATCCGAACCATGGTGGTGGCCTGGCATTCCCCACATTCACAAGATGTTTTGTCAGAGGTAAAGGAAGGGTTTGGTAATCAGATAAATCTGTGCCGGGACCTAGGATTGAACCCCGGCTGCCAGCACAGAAGTCTGACACCTTACCCCTGGACCGCCAGGTCACCTACAACATGAAGGAGTATTAGTAGCGTGAAAGCTGGGCTGCAAAAGTCACTTGTGGAAAAAGTCTCTGAGTGTATTGTTTCTTAAATCGTGGTCCGCAATGTCCTATCAAGGGGTCTACAGGATTCAAGGAAGTTTCATAGTAAAAATGAGTTAATGAATTATGATTATATAAAGTCGACCTCGGGGGTCTTGGGGTAATGTTATTGCCTCAGGAACCAAGGTTTGTGGGTTCAAACTCATCTGAGGTCGATAGATTTTTCTTTAGCGATAAAAAAATATTTCATAGCACAACTTCCTTCGAATGGGAAGTTATCCCGTTGTTTCCATGTCTATTGTGACATATAAAAACCCCTAGGAGGTATGGGAAAATACCTCTACCAGTAAAATTGGTTGACCATTTGTTCTAGCTCATAGAAATTCTTGTGTGCTGATATAATCAGTCAGTTCAGAAAGTGCACGTAAAAAGATTACATAGGTGTACAACACAAAAGTTAAAATTTAGAAAATTAAATGTGAAATATCCATACTATGCTGTATTTCTTTCCTCAGTACATATATGTAACCTTAAAAATTAAGTACATTATGTATCAAGCTTTAATCAACAAATCCAATCAATTGTTTTTTTTAAATTGAGGTTTCGAATGTGAAAAATAATAGAAAAGCTATTACTTACTTTTTCAACGTAATAATATGATATTTTTGTTCAACATTTAATATAACAAATAAACGATTTATTTTGGTTCAACATTTCATTTAACAAATAAATGTTTGTCTTGTATTTATCTTCCTAAGATGTAAATTGCGAAAAAATAATGTTTTATCTTCATATCTTTCAAACACTCCCCACCCATCTCCCAGTGGTGGTCCCCCAATGCGCATACATTTCATTTGTTGGTCCTCTATCACCAAAACTTTAAGAAACAATTCCTTAGTACCTGGTTCACCCGTAGGCTGGTACAGCATCAAGCATACTCTTAAGGGTCTTTGTGAGCTAAATTGTATAAGGTTTAGTGTAAATGTTTTTGATTTGAGTGTACACCTCATTTACCTTGTAAGATATTAATCCTACCTTGCATTAATCTACTATGATATAGCTTATAAGATAGGGGCATAGTGTAATTAATCAAGGTTAACGGAGTGTATAGGTGACGAATATCAGGAATGGATTAAAGGAAAATTGGTTATTTGTATAAAAATTTTTTAACGACGATGCCCTTTTGGATATTTTGGAGATATTTTGCAAAGTGGGTTGCATCTTAGCTTGATGTATCTAAGTAGTCTAGACACTACCACCCTTAGACACAAATATACTAAGTAGAAGGAGAGTAAATAAAACTAAAAGCTCACCCTGTGAGGCCTCTTGTTCTATACGCTAATAACACTTTCCCTCTTCCTCTGACGAGCTTACACGGTCACTATACTATGTTTCTTGAAAATATTGACTTAAATTTTAAAATTACCTTTTTATTGCTTCCTATTTTATATAGGTACATACTATCACAGACATTTTTAATTTACATACTGACAGAAAGACTCCTATAGGCTATTTTCATGACTAAACCAAATAGCCTAAGATTATGAATTATAAAAAAAAATATGTTTAAAAAAAATTACTTCAGATAAAATTAGTAATTTTATGACACTGTAGGACTATTTTTTAGAATTATTTAAGAATTTATAGTTTTTTGATTCAAAGTAAATTTTTTTTTAACTCAGTGAACAAAACGTAAATTCACTAACATGCAAAATTCTATCTTGACCTGCCGTGATAACACAGGTGGGTTACGTCCTTAAATGTGTGAAAAAGTAGGGGGTGGAAAAAATATTAGAGAGTGTAAGATGGAGAGGGAAAGGACTCCCTGGAGCCTCTTATTAGAATATTAATGGTAGTATCCTTTTATTTTTCGACCTTCAGTTTAGCATCAGTGTTTTTTTCCGTCGCAATACTCATTTGTGATGCGTGCCCTATGAGTTACGTGACAGACACACGTACTTATTAAACCTAGCACAACGTTCTACTACTAATTATTCCACTTACACTATCATCTATGTACACCGCGTAGTGTTCACTGTGTGAACAAACAATCTAATTTTCATAGGAAGCACCTTTTAGAAAATACAAGACACTTTTTTAGGCTAAAATTGATACAATTTTAATATTTTACTAATTTTACTTTATTACTTTTGACATTATACATTATAAGTGACATTTAAATCATATGACTTGATGTATGCATTCGTGAATGTATAACTAGTTTTTTTTTCTAACTGTCAAATAAAGATATTCCTATACAAATTAGGAATGTACTATTCTCGTACAAACCTTCAAAATTTCAAATCTCAATAAATTTAATAGTCGTATTCAATGAGCCTTGCTCAAAATTAGAATCTATTATTCATACCTACTTAGCGAATTAATATTTTCATATCCACTTTGTTGGATGCATCGTCTTAGGCAATACTCTCACAGTAGACTAGACTGCTGATTACGGGGAGATCAAGGTTCGAATCTAGGTCAGGAATACTGAGGGTGGTTTTCTAAAATGATTTTCCACTATCTCTTCACGCAAATGTGGGTAAAATTCCTATAAATATAACCTTCCTAATCCATTAAAATCCGTTAGTTTAATTAGTACATAAGCGTTTAAACTTAACGGATAGAGTAGAACATGGTGCAAATAGATAAATATAAACTCAGATTTGATTTGAAACATTATAATAGTAAGCTAAAAATAAATTAATATATTCATATCTGAACCCATTATTAAAATAAAATACTAGATACAAAATTTCTTTTTAATCATGGTATTCGACTAGGATTCGATTCGATAAAATAAATTTACCATGAGATTCAATTCGTCTTCGACTAGAAATTATTTTAAGCATGAGAAAGAATCTAGACTAGACTCAATTTTTTTTTCAGGAATGAGATATGATGGATCCAATACTAAATTGAATATGTTGGATTTGCACATTCTTAGATTATACAGACAACGTGCATGACTTTACATTATAGGCCCATTCTTATTTACTAGTGTGACTTTTCATCAAATTTCTAAATACTAAAAATACAAATTAATTTAACCAAGGACATGAATTATTTTTACTAGGAAATCTTTAATATTTGGTGCTGGAGAAATCATTAGAATATCAGGTGGACAAACAGGGTGGCAGGTGAAGACGTCCTAAAAAGTGTGGGTTAAAAAAGGAATATTTTGGATGTGATTCTTCGGTAAAAAGCAAACTGGATCGTACACACGCTCGGTAGAAGCTGTCTTCTGCATGACGTCATAAAAGGTAAGGTTGAAGGAAGAGGAGATTAGGAAGAGGGAGGTTAGAAGGAATGGACCTCCTGTCGTACGTTAAGTTCATTCTTTTAGTCGGTAGACTTAAGACTGCCAATGCGCACTGTCTCCTGCCTTCTTCTCCTTGAACCCCCAGAATTGTCTTCTTTCCTCCAATTCATCTACAATTTGAATCCTTCCTCTTCCTAATCTCCAGTTTCCCTCAACCTTTCCTTCAACGATGTCGTGCAGAAGACAATTCTTCCTATGGATTATTATTATTATCACTCGCTACAAAGAAAACTGGATCAGATAAATAATTAATTACAACTAACAATTAAGAATGGTAATAATAATAATAATAATAATAATAATTATTATTATTATTATTATTATTATTGACCATTATTAATTGTTAGTTGTAGTTAATTATTTATTTAATATTTTGAAAAATTAAATTAAATGTAGATTATGACTTATTTAGATAGTATTTGCACTTGTATAGCGGTAAGAGCTTTTCAATCGACTAATAGTCATAATGCCCTAAGTATGAAAATATTATAGCTACTGACCAATATAAAGATAGACAGTAATAATATAATGCCGTCTATAAGAAAACAGTATGTTTTAAATTTTATTTACAGATAAAATAAAGATAATCGAAAGATGCTGTTTATAAAAGGAAAGTATGCTTGACCTCGCAATGTATGAAGACACAGTACAGTGTATGAAAGATTGTCTAATAGACAGGCTGTCACACTGGACACCGTGTATAAGGAGACAGTATGATCAACTTGAAGACATATCACAGTGTATGAAAGATTGTATAATAGACAGGCAGTCACACACGACACCATATATAAGAAGACAGTATGATCAACTTGAAGACAAATCACAGTGTATGAAAGATTGTATAATAAACAAGCAGTCACACATGACACCATATATTAGGACACAGTATGATCGACTTGAAGACATATCACAGTGTATGAAGGATTGTCCCATAGACAGGCAGTCGAACAGACAGGTCGCCATATATAAGGAAAGACCAGCTCGCTGGACAGAGAGACAGCCGGACTGCTAGACAGGGCGTGGGGGGACCCGACGACACCTTGTAAGGTGGACCTGTCGGTGGGTGTAGGTTGTGTTTCTTTGTTGGCCGACTCCTGTTATGTTGTCTGCACCTTATTAGGTACGTCAAGATCATCTTCCACTTGTTTGGGGAGGGGAGGATTGTGAATACAAACGATCTGTTTAAGGGGCCGTTTCTTGTTCCCTGAGTATGTTAAAGAGCTACTTTTTGTTGTTGTCTACCGCGTGTTGACCTGGCTTCAGATTAACTCGTGCGCGAACCTGATAGTTTATTGTAAGTTTTTTATTTCACAACTCTTTAAGGATGGATTATGTAATCATTAAAGAAAGCTTTTATATATATATATATATATTTCAGATTTTCGATATTAATCAAATTTTACTCTCTTCAAAACTTTAAAAAATATCCGTAGCTAGTCATTTTTTTCTGTTGCCATGTCTTAATACCTGTTTTGGCTTTTAAAAAAAGGGAAATAATTACTCTAGTATGTCATGGTTTATAAATATTTAAAGTAAGAGTAAATGTAGCTGCATTTGAGTGAATGGATACTGGAAAACCATTTAGGAAAATCATACCTAATTAACCTAAAAAGAGATTATAATTTTGATTTCCTCACTATCGGAAGTTCGGTCTATTGCAATAGTGCGCCTAAGAAAATCCAATACTATATTGTATTTTTTATGACCATTTAGATGAACACTTAATTTGAAAACCTTATGAAAAATATAATCAAATAAATAAGGAGAGAAGTTAAACAATATTGCCATTGATAACTAATCTTACTTTATTTCTATTAGGCAAGATAAGCCTCCCTTCATGTCAAGAAAACAAGGTACAACCTTTAACTCAAAGAAACTAAACAGGTTTTATTTTCTGCATATTGTGGAAGCTTCATTTTATATATCAATTATATTAGTTGAATTTAAAATTCTAATCAAGCCCCTAGGGCGTATTTTTTAATACAGATTTTGACATATAATGTGAGACTGAGGTCTTAAATCACTTGAACAGTGGTTATTTATATTCCTCTATGAATAAAATAATAAAGCTTAATATTAAAACATATTATTGGTTTTTTGAATAGTATTATCACAAAGGTAAAATATCAACTTCAAATCTAAGGATAACTTATAGGAGATATTTCAACTAGAAATCCAAATAAAAATTATTGTAAAGATTTCAAATTGTATTTCAAAAATAGATCTTAAGATCTTAGTATTGATAAGAATATTACTTTTTTTTAACATGAGGTCCTTAGCCTTTTTTAATGATCGGAGTACAGTCTTCTGTTTACAGAACTATTGTAAGTCATATGCTGATGAAATTGTATGTATAAATGGCAAATTAAATATAAACAATTATTGGAACTATACACCTTATCTTAAAATAGAAACATTTGCTAAAAACTCTTAGGAATTATTGTGAAACAAAATAGTATTCTTTGTTGCAGAAACATTCCACCTAATAACATAAATTATATAATATACACTGCTACAGGAACAATGATAAAAGAGTAACATTTCTGCCAACCAATGAACGTATGGATCAATTTCAATTTCCAAAGAGACTTCCATAAAATATATTTTGGCCCCTACTCTCACAATAGTTCAGAAACTATTGATTTTAAATAAATTATTTCAAATAAAGGATTTTTTTATTTTTAAAGTTCTTTTTTTTTATAACGATAGGTTATTTGGTATCTCAAATAGTTGTGAAGATATGATAAAAATTGAAGATTTCTGCTACTTCACATTCATTTTCATGGTAAAATTAAAACTGCAATTTGGTTTGCAATGTGAAACAGTGCCTGGGTAAAAAAAATGTAAACAAAATAATTAGAACCTATTTCAATCTTATCAATTTTTTTTCTCATTTTGCTCTCCAGTAAACTAACCTTAATTTTAGAAATATATCTCTAATTTCCAAAAATTCCTAGGGTAAATCTTATTAAAACCCTAAATACATAACCTTAACCCTATCAGTATAATGGTTTCTATTCTAAGCGGAGAGAGAGAGAGAGAGAGAGAGAGACAAATACACATACAGACAGATGGCACCACAAAAAAAAATTGTTTTTGTTTCTGTGGGTCATGAAACATTGATATTTATTAAAATATTAAAATATAAAAATATATGTATATTACAATAACATTACTTACTTCTCTCTGCGAGGGTTCTAGATAAAGTAAAAACATCGTTATTTTCTAGAAGGAAAGTAAAGATAACGAACAACATCTGTTCGAATACACACACATAAGACTGTCTGACTTATCAGGGAAGTATGCGAAGTAGTAGGTACCGACCGTCCCCTTGCCCACAGCCATACAGTTAGTTATAAGTCCAGAGAATTTGTACTTACATGACCTCCAACATGTAAATGTCGCATAATAACAGTACCCAGCAACAGTTATTTGTTGACTCTTAATACAATTGTCCTACGACTACATAATGATACCTTCTTTTTGCAAATCTTTCTCTTAAAAAAAAAAAATTGAGGTGGATCATTTGTTTGGTAACCTTTATTTTAAAGACAAATAAGAGATTGTAAAAGAGTAATAAACCAAAATTAGTCCAATCTTAAAAAAAAAAGAGAGACAGTTGACACTAATAATGGGGCATGAGTTTTTAGTACAAAAAAAATCTACATATGAATCAAAATAAACATAGTGGAAAAGAAAAACATCTACGATGATTTCTGTTTATTGATCAGTAATCATTTTAAAGAACAAGATGAAGATATACTTACAATATTTCCATATTCATCTACCTGGAAAACATGTTTTAACAATTTGACAAAAGAGATAAATGAGGACATACACCAGTACAGTCCAATTTTCAGTGTAAGGACCTTTTATAATATATTAACTTTATTTATTTGTGGCCAATATTGATACCATTTTAACTTAATTCTTTTTCTTCTTAAGTCTACAATCGAAGGTTGGTTTGATGTGATTTCTATACATCCGGTTTTGTGCATGCACTACGCCCTTCAGCTGGTTAGTGCTACCTGCACCGTCTGGTAGAATTCCCATGTGCTAGGGGAGTTCAAATAGTGTGGTGGTTTTCATTGCCTTTCAAGCTGAATTTCTATGAGCGAGAGTGAATGAGTCTACAATTATTTATTTTTATTTATTTATCGAAAAAGTTATTTCACGTAACTTCCGCGGTTTCCTTATATTCCACAATCAACATGGGGCCCGACGTCTTTACTTCCCCTACCCGCCTCGGTGGCGTAGTTGGCTAACGCGCTTGTCATGTTGAGCTCGACTGCTGAGGACGGGGAGATTGAGGTTCGAATCTCGGTCGGGTGAACTTCTTCCCAATTCCTAACCCATTAGCGTAATTAGTACTTAAAGCGTATAACCCGAACGGGTAGTAAGACGCGGTGCTAAATATTAAATAAAAAATATTAATTTACTTCCCCTCCAAAAGAAGGTGTGATATGGATAAAATGCATAGATCCCGGCTGGGTTTGAACCCATAAACACCGGGGCTTGAGGTGAGTACTGTACCACAAAACCACTTACGTCTACAATTGTGAGGATTAAGATTACGATAGTTTGATTTACAGTATTGCAATGTTCATTGGAAGGATATTTTAGAAATTACCATTTTTTATTTTAGGTCCACATTGATAAATATTTACTATTTTATATGTATTGATAGTGTTCATCAAAAAGGGACAACTACAGATTATATGACATGATGCATGAATCCATGAATATAAGCAAGGTTGAGGAAAATAAGAGCTTAGAAAGAAAAGAATTCAAATATTGGGTGACTTGAAGAAAAGAAGAAAATTCTGGGAGCTAAAGGAAAAAGGCAGAGGGCAGACAGGACGCATTGGTTGTCTGAGTTTAATGACGTAGGATAGA
This sequence comes from Timema douglasi, assembly GCA_901482245.1. Classification (NCBI taxonomy): domain Eukaryota; kingdom Metazoa; phylum Arthropoda; class Insecta; order Phasmatodea; family Timematidae; genus Timema; species Timema douglasi. The sequence continues at coordinate 22,225 of CABEEJ010003080.1, read as the reverse complement.
ACACCTTATAATAATAATAATAATAATAATAATAATAATAATAATAACAACTATTTCAATTTCCTTTTTCCTTTATTATAATGCTGGTCAACAGTCGTGAGGCCTATGACCACTGATGTAAAATACTCGGGCATTTATTTTTACGGGTAAATACCGAAACGGATAATTTAGTAGGTATTTATAATTTTTATCTAGGTTTAACTGTTTATTTACCCATAAATTGTTTATTCATGACATGATGATAATTAAACTGAATAGTATGAAAGAGATTGAAATGAAAAAGTAAGAATTTAGCTCGTAATCTTTAAAATTCAGTATTTCAAGATGGCTAGTAGAATAGTTTCTCAAAATAAACCCAATAAATATGATTTAAAAATATACCGGTATTACAATAGATCTACAAGTAAACTTTTTATTTAGCATGGACATTTCCTATATGTGTACAATTATCTAATGAGGAAGTAAAACATTATCAATTACACCTATATGAAAAATCACCTTTATTTTAAATCAAAATAACTTTGCATAAACCAAGATACCTGCCCCCTACTGATTGAATAAAATTATTACATATAAAAATAAGCAGTTCTAAAAATAAATTTAAATTTGATTTTTAAGTTAGGTAAAATATTTCTAACAAAAAATAGTGATATAGAGTTGTTAGATTATATTTATTTGAAAATACCCTATTTTAGGGTGGATATTTAAGACATGGGTAAATACCCATTTATATTTATCCTAATAACTGGGTATTTACCCGATATACCTCACTGCCTATGACAGGTCAGCACTAAAAATTACACAGTACCCTACAAGCAGGTATAATAATAAAATAGTTAATCGTAGCTAAATAATGATACAGACTGATGTATAAATACAAAAAATAGGACATATTAATGATAAAAATTATAAATAAATAGCTCTAGAGTATTAAAAGCTTAAGTATTTAAAGATCAGTAACAATAAGCAATAATAATAAAAATAATAATACAAACGTGTTTCTACGAAATTTGGCTCGTATTATCTTTATTTTAGGGATTTTGTTAAACATATTATATTTAATTTATGAGGTTTTTTTGTTTGGGCTACTTATCTTTATCATCCAAGCTCAAAACTATTAATTTGAAAGTAATTGAATTGAAGCGGATTTAAAATATATGCATCTATTTTGTCTTGTAGTCTACATTATAACCGAGGACACTAGCCACTTATAGTTATGCATATGACTCACATATTACGTCATGGCTGAACGAGGTCGCATATCTGGTTTGAAGGATGTGTAGCCTGCTTCAGATAGCCATAATGTCATTGGTTTGATATGACTTTCTTATAATTGTATGACCTTAAGGCAATGATCTTGAGCTTTGATGAGATACAGAAATAATTATAGTTTTTCTTACATGGTTAATTTTTTTAACCGCATCGACAAATAACAGTGCATATATATTTTTTTAGAATTGTATCCAAGGTAAATACAATTTTATAAAAACTCTTTTAAATGGATTTGTGTAGCAAGAAAGTTGAAATAAAAGAGATAGGAATTATTTTAATACATTTTTTTGTGGCTTTATAAGTGTTCTTGACTTATTTACGAACAAGGCTAAGGGGATCGGCGACTGGAACGTTGGGGCTCTTTGCAAAAATTAAAAACAACTAATTTTTTGCAAAAAGGGGTTTGTTGTTTTAAAATATGATTCACAGCAATATGAAAGTGAAAGATAGGAATATTTCCCTAGTCCTGTCAGATTATAAACCTACTACGGCCGGTTACCTGTATATTTAGGATGGGACGAACACATTTAGTTGATACTCATGAGTGTATGTGGATCCATAATGATGAGTTACTTACCCTGTACTCATCTTAAAGCATCATTGGGGTAATCCAATAACATAGATTACGGTGGATAGGACATACAGCGCGATTGGTAGATTCGAGGACCTTGTTCGGGGTATTGACTGGCAAACTCAATGGAAAGAAACCATTGTGAAAAGCTAGACGCAGATAGGAGGATAACATTAGAATGGACCTGAAGGCTATTTGGGTGTAGTGAGATGGACTGGATATAACTAACTAGAGATAGATAGAGGGTATAATGAAGTGGAAGGGATACAACTAACTAAAGATAGAGAGAGGGTGTAATGAATTGGAAGGGATACAACTAACTAAAGATAGAGAGAGGGTGTAATAAATTGGAAGGGATAGAACTAACTAAAGATAGAGAGAGGGTGTAATGAAGTGGAAGAGATAGAACTAACTAAAGATAGAGAGAGGGTGTAATGAATTGGAAGGGATAGAACTAACTAAAGATAGAGAGAGGGTGTAATGAATTGGAAGGGATAGAACTAACTAGAGATAGAAAGAGGGTGTAATGAATTGGAAGGGATAGAACTAACTAAAGATAGAGAGAGGGTGTAATGAAGTGGAAGAGATAGAACTAACTAAAGATAGAGAGATGGTGTAATGAATTGGAAGGGATAGAACTAACTAAAGATAGAGAGAGGGTGTAATGAATTGGAAGGGATAGAACTAACTAAAGATAGAGAGAGGGTGTAATGAATTGGAAGGGATAGAACTAACTAAAGATAGAGAGAGGGTGTAATGAATTGGAAGGGATAGAACTAACTAAAGATAGAGAGAGGGTGTAATGAATTGGAAGGGATAGAACTAACTAAAGATAGAGAGAGGGTGTAATGAATTGGAAGGGATAGAACTAACTAAAGATAGAGAGAGGGTGTAATGAATTGGAAGGGATAGAACTAACTAAAGATAGAGAGAGGGTGTAATGAATTGGAAGGGATAGAACTAACTAAAGATAGAGAGAGGGTGTAATGAATTGGAAGGGATAGAACTAACTAAAGATAGAGAGAGGGTGTAATGAATTGGAAGGGATAGAACTAACTAAAGATAGAGAGAGGGTGTAATGAATTGGAAGGGATAGAACTAACTAAAGATAGAGAGAGGGTGTAATGAATTGGAAGGGATAGAACTAACTAAAGATAGAGAGAGGGTGTAATGAATTGGAAGGGATAGAACTAACTAAAGATAGAGAGAGGGTGTAATGAATTGGAAGGGATAGAACTAACTAAAGATAGAGAGAGGGTGTAATGAATTGGAAGGGATATAACTAGCTCAAGATAGAGATAGGGTGTAATGAATTGGAAGGGATAGAACTAACTAAAGATTGAGAGAGGGTGTAATGAATTGGAAGGGATATATCTAACTAGAGATAGAGGGAGGGTGTAATGAATTGGAAGGGATATATCTAACTAGAGATAGATAGAGGGTGTAATGAATTGGAAGGGATATAACTAACTAAAGATAGAGAAAGGGTGTTATGAATTGGAAGGGATGTATCTAGCTAGAGATAGATAGAGGGTGTAATAAATTGGAAGGGATAGAACTAACTAGAGATAGAGAGAGGGTGTAATGAATTGGAAGGGATAGAACTAACTAGAGATAGAGAGAGGGTGTAATAAATTGGAAGGGATAGAACTAACTAGAGATAGAGAGAGGGTGTAATGAAGTGGAAGGGATAGAATTATCTCAAGCTAGGGATAGGTGGGGTACTTTTGTATGTGCGATGATTAACTTTCGATTTCCTATTGCCATAGAGTAAGTAAATATGTATGAGGTGTAGGCTACCTAACTTAATATGATAATATTGTATATACATGTATTTAAAAAACTTAACCGTATGTATGTCTATGGGTAAAATACCTTATTCCTAAAATGTTCCAAGACCATGCAGAGGTTATATTTTATGCTGCATCCTCTGAGAACATTCCAGATAGACAAGACTGCATTGCTACTAGGTCAGTTTGTCTACTGATTAAACTATAAGTCATAGATTGCTGTTCATCCCTCTCTGGAAAATGCATGTGGACATAACGTAAGCTATTGCCTCAATCTAGTAACGTAATGAGGCTAGTTGGCCGTTGTATTACGTACTATGTGATATTCAGAACTCGAAAGTTCATTGCTACGCTTACAAACCTACGCCACCCATTTCTATCTTGAAATAATTTTATTCAATGCACTTTAATTCACCCTATTCCTATCTTTAAACCGTTATATCCAATCCACTTCATGGCATTCTATTCCTATCTTGAGATAATTCTATCCCTTACAACTCATTACACCCTATCCCTATCTTGAGCTATTTCTATCCAGTTCACCTCATTACACCCTATCCCTATCTTGAGATAATTCTATCCCTTCCAACTCATTACACCCTATCCCTATCTTGAGCTAGTTTTATCCAGTCAACTCATTACATTCTATCCCGATCTTGAGATAGTTCTATCTAATCCAACTTATTACACCATATCCTTATCTTGTGCTAGTTCTATCTGGTCAACTCATGGCACCCTATCCCTAGCTTGAGCTAGTTTTATCCAAACCACCTCACTACATCCCATCCTTATCTTGAGCTATCTTCAACCAGTCTACCTCATTATACCCTATTCCTATCTTGAGCTAGTTCTATCCAGCACATTATTACGCCTTATCCCTTTCATCAGCTAGTTATAGCCAGTTAACCTCATTACATCCTATCTCTTTCATCAATATTTTAATGTTATCCTCCCATCTACGTCGAGGTATTCTTAATGGTCTCTTCCCATTGGTTCGCCAGTCAATACCCTGAACAATGTTCTAGGTTCACCCATTCGAACTGCATGTCCTGCCCACCGCAATATATGAAACTTTATTATCCTAAAAATGTCTTGTGATGAGTACAGTGTATGTAACTCATCATTATGTAACCTAACCAACTCCCAATATCCCCATCATTTTATGGGTCATATATTATTGTAAGAATATTTGTATCAGTACATTCTATATTTTGAGTACACTCTGTTTAAGAGTGTGTCCAGCTTTTGACACCCAAACAAGTATATATTTAATATGTTGTTAATTTGATAGAAATTAATTTAAAGCTAGTTTTCAACAACATTTCACTTTATATATCACTGCGTTGAGGCCAAAATAGATAGCTAGGAACCCATTGATAGATTTCCTCAAACAAATCGATTTGTGTTTTATCAAGGGCACAACATAAAAATTTTATGATAATTTGAGAATGTTAGTATTGGCTTTAAAACCTAATAAATGGCATTTCCATAAGAAATACCTAGGTTTAAATTATGTCAATTCAAATAGATGGTGTCCATAACATGTCAACAGTAAGATCACTGAACATTAATTTTTTTTAAGCACCTCAAACTACTACACGTTTGGGATATGCGCTTATTTACTAACTAACCTAATTGCTTTAAGTATTAGTAAGGTTATATTTAGAGGAAGTGTATCCGCATTTGTCTGGAGAGAGTGAGAGTAAAGCCATTTTAGAATAAAATTCTTAGTACACCCGAACGTGATTAGAACTTCAATCTCCCCATCATCGGCTATCTAGTTTACTGTGAGAGTAACGCCTTAGATCATGCGGCCACCGAAGTTGGTACTGCTTATTAGGTATTTTCTGCCAATATCGGAAAATAGGAGAGAAAAAATACAATACCTACCAAATAGTTTAAACTAAACTATACAAATTTTTAAGAGAGCTGCCTACTTTAAAGGAAAATATCGTGACATTGCAGTATTTCTTACTGAAGGTGTTTGTTTTGTCCTAAGTGGTATCCACCTATCCCTTCAACATAATTTTCATATTAATTTACATTAAATTCTACCTTGATTATCCTACCACACAAGTTTAATCAAATCTAGATATCACGGGTTGATAGTATAACATAAAAAAAGCAAAAAATCAAATCAAACAAAAACACAATCTTTTCACCTTTAGCCTTTCATTAATATATTTTACCTCCATGCATTCTATTTATTTATTTTCATATTTTTAAATCGGCATTAGGGGTATTGGGGTAAAGTACTCGCCTAAGGACCCAATGCACGTTAGTTCAAACCCAGCTTGGGTCGACGGATCTCTCTTGAGCGATAACATAGCACAGCTCCCTTCGGAGGAGAAGTAAAGCCAGTGGTATCAATTTGAGTGACGCATTTAAATGAACCCTGGAAAGTATATAAAAATTCCTTTCCTGGAAAAATTATTAGTCTCTTTCGCTCTCACTCACAGAAATTTCTCATGTGCTGATATAATCAGTCGGTTCAAAAAGTGAAATTTAAATACCTTAAATAAATAAATATATTTCTAAATATAAACTTAATTATGTATACATGTATTCACTACGCAAAATAATTTATTTTAAGAATATAAACAAGCGTCTTACCATACAGCTCTTAATTTTAGTTTTAGAGAACATCATTATTTTTGATCCCATTTGATTTTCTCTAGGTTTCAGATCTCTTCTTAACAAGTACTACTTTGATGTTTGAGAGTATTAAGATCACCATCAAAACTATAATTAAATTATATTCAATTTTACTTAAAGCTGTACTGAATACATAATTGTTATCACTACGCAAGGTAGTCCGATTATATTTAGGCCGGTAGCACAGGGGCCATCATGACAAAATTGCAAAGTATTGTGTTTTATAACTATATATAGCCAATTTTTTTATACATGCTATACTTCAAACTTTTTATTTATTTATTTGAGGTATTTAACGTCCACATCACTATCCAACCGATTATATCAGCATACAAAAATGTCTATGAGCAATATTGAAAGGTCCTACAAATTTCGCCGGAAAAGGTATTTTCACATACCTACAAGGTGTTCTTTACAAAAAAAAAACATGAGACCAACGGCTTTACTTCCCCTCCAAAGGAAGTTTTGTTATGGATTTTTATCGCTCAAGAAAAATCCGTTTGTCTCAGCTGGGTTCAAACCCATGAGCATCGAGTCCTGAGGCAAACACTTTACTCCAAGACCACTGTTGTTTACTATATCCTAAACATTTTTTAAATAAATGAATAATTGAGTTTTGTTAAACTATTTGTAAGACAGTATAATAGAAGACATTTTCTATATTTATTTTACAGTCACAAGACATCTTGTGAATGTGAGGAATGCCAGGCCTCCACCGTGGTTCGGATTCGGGTTAAACTGTAGGTTCTTAATTTCATCTCACAATCACCCTACCATTTCCCATTAGCGTAGGTGCGTACAACCCGAACGGGTAGTAAGACGTGGTGCTAATAATAATAATAATAATAATAATAATAATATTTTACAGTCATTGATATATGTTTGTGACGCCTAGACTGTGCACCATCCACTGAAGTGGGTTCTCAAGAATGTTGAATGGTTCAATCTGATAAGCATTTTGGATCTTTGACCTCGACTGTGCGCATACTCGTTTGTACAATGTGTCTCCAAAGATTTGTTCAACCCACCTGGCCTGTGAGAAAACCGATTCAATGTGGCTTCAAACATTTGCCCAATTCATCTCGACTTTGGGTAAAATTGTTTGATGACTGTGACTTAAAATATTTTTCCAAGTAGATTCAATCGTGGTTAAATACGTTTATGGGCTGTGCATCAGTTCGTTTGTTTGCCCAATTAACTTTAACTCTAGATACGCTATGTTGTTGCCTATGCCTCTAAATGCTAACCCAATTCATCTCAACTGTGAGCAACCTGGTTTGGTTGCCATCCCTTCAATTTTTGGCCCAGCTCACTTCAACTGTGTACAAATTCGTTTGGTGTACATGCCCTCAAACGTTTGCCCTATTCCGCTAAGCTGTGGACAATTTAGTTTAGTGTTTGTGGCTTCAATATTTTCCCACTTCACCTCCATTGTGGACAAGCCTGTTGGGTTGTTGGGCTTTCAAACGTATGCCCAATTCCCCTCAACTCAACTGTGGACAAGCTAGTTTTGTGTCTACACCCTAAAACGTTTTCCCGTTTCCCTTTAACTTTGGATAATCAAGTTTGGTTGCTATGCCTTCTAACGTTTGTCCAATTCACCTCCAATATGGATAGGCTAGTTTGATTTCCGTTTCTTCAAACGTTTGCCCAATTTACCTCAACTGTTGTCAAACTAATTTAGTATATATGCCTTTAAATATTTACCCAATTCACCTCCACAGTGCAAAAGTTAGTTTTCTGCCGTACCTTAAAATATTTGCCCAATTTGCCTCCACTTTGAACAAACTTATTTGGTGTCGATGACTTCAAACGTTTGCCCAATTTATCTCAATTGTTGAAAAGTTAGTATTGTGTATATGCTTTTAAAACTTTGCCCAATCCACCTCCACAGTTTACAATCTATTCTGCTGACGTGCCTTTAAGAATTTGGCCAACTTATCTCCACTTTGGACAAACTTATTTGGTATCTATGATCTCAAACGTTCGCCCAATTCACCTCCAATATGGAAAAAACTCTTTTGGCTGCTGTGCCTTCAAATATTTGCCCAAGCCATTTCTGGAAGGTTTCCATCCTAAGCCCCTTGGTGAGGTGAAGTGTTGTTAGACTTTCTGTAGTTTACTGAGAAAAAAAAAGAATCGTGTACGATTTATTCTGTAAATTTAGTCCTCAAACACGTTAATGAGCCGACTTAGCTCCTTCAGTATTAGCCTCGTGCGACGGGCGCGTGTTCCAGATTTATGAACAGCGCGAGAAAGAGGTTCTCAGCTCCGATGCCGTTGGGTGTGTGTGTGTGTGTATAATTACAGTAGCGGGCCTGTGCCGTGTTGGTATCTCGCGTGCTCTACTACTGCACTTGGGGATCGCTCGGTTTTTACTGCGGCAGTGACAAGTATGTGGCAGCTGGGATGAATAATGCATGTTCACTGAGAACAGTGCGCGTAGACAAGTTTTTATCAAACAAGCTCGCGCCGCCTATTTCAGGAAGTTGTCTACCTTTGACGTGCCCGCAAGTCAAGATAGCACCTCCCATTTTGATATATTGACGTTTTATTCGGTAGGTTTTAAATATACAACATTGAAACAAAAACAATAAAGTTTTAAACAATTTTTAAAATGATCTTATACTATCAAAAAATTAATTTTTGATCTTAAAGAATATACCTTTTTTTAAAAGTATTTTTTAAACTCGTTTACAACTCGGCTATTTAGTGTATTCCCAAAAACGGCCAGTGTGAGTCTTTCTGCCAGAATGTAAACTATCTTTTCATTTATTTGAGGTAATTAACGTGCACTTTATGAACCGACTGATTAGAGTAGCACATGACTTACAGATTAACTTAAATCTAGAACAGGCACAACATCCAGGTCCCAGTTGTTAATTCATCACTTTTAAAGGGTATACCTAAGCCCACATTTCAGCAAAGACATTTCTTTCTGCCATGTCGGGAATCGAACCTGGTACCCTTAGCTCAGTATACAGAAATTCTACTGACTGAGATGAAGTGTTGGACAGTCTAGATTTTTTTTTAAATCCATGAAAGCCATATGTCTATCTATAATAGGAAACAAGAAAAATATAATTTTGAAATGCAGATCAAATGTCAGAGCGCAAAGAGTAGTGAGTGTGTATACTCGTCAGACGAAGTGTTATCAGCACATAGATATAAGGCCTATCAGGGTGAATTGTTCATTGTATTCCCCCTCTTTCTATTTCGTTAATGGGTGTATAAGTGTGGTAGTATTTTGACTGCTTAAGGTGTGATTTTCTACAACGTATCAGACGCGAATTAGAGCCACGCACCTCAGACGCGATGTACTCCTTCTTGTGTTTTTGTATTATGTTATTTTGGTATCCCGTGGCTGGCACGCGTTTCACACCACAACTGATAGCGTCAGATACGAGCACTCCTCTGGAAGCAGTATAGACACGAGCACTCCTCTGGAAGCAGTATAGACACTAGCGCTCCTCTGTAAGCAGTATAGACACGATCACTCCTGTGGAAGCAGTATAGACACGATCACTCCTGTGGAAGCAGTATAGACACGAGCACTCCTCTGGAAGCAGTATAAACACTAGCACTCCTCTGGAAGCAGTATAGACACGATCACTCCTGTGGAAGAAGTATAGACACGAGCACTCCTCTGGAAGCAGTATGGACACGATCACTCCTCTGGAAGCAGTATAGACACTAGCACTCCTCTGAAAGCAGTATAGACACGATCACTCCTGTGGAAGCAGTATAGACACGATCACTCCTGTGGAAGCAGTATAGGCACGATCACTCCTCTGGAAGGAGTATATACGCGATTGCTCACGCGGCTATAAATTCATGTAACAAGTTGCATTCTCTTTTACTTGTTACCATAAAATAAAATATTAATAAAAAAATATTCCTTAAACATTAAAATGAATTAACTAATCCTAAATTTTTAATTTCTACAAGTGTGTCCTTAACTCGTGTTCCAAAAATATTTTTGTCATGCTACGAACTAATAGTAAACTTGTAAACAGTTTTTCATCGCTCTTTTCAATAATTGTTTTTACGAACAGCACTGGGCTAAGATAAAACTGTCCATTCATTTCTATTAATAATAAATAATGATTAATATTAATAACCATCCATTTAATAGCAAACAAAACTGTCTCCTCTGCGATATTTTATGGTATTTAAAACGCATCAGTCGCTCTGTAGGAAAACATTTATATTCGCGTGAGCCGCATAAGTGTGACGCACGCGGCTCTAATCGACGTCTGTCGCGTTGTAGCAAATCATATACTTTAAGGAAGTGCAACAAAATGAGTATAAAGAGATTGGGTATCACCCCCAATACACCTAGCCGGGGTTGGACCCTCAATTTACACTTCACCTCTAATCCAATATATCTATAATCGGACGAACTAGACTGCAAGAACACGAACTGATGTTCACACGGTCACTCGTTATAGACTGGACCTATGCTGATGGGGAATTCAAGGGTACTTTGTGAGGAATTTTTCAAATTGTAATCTATTAGTGTATTTTTTACATTTATTATCCACGCTAATGTTGATGCATTTCCCCACAAAAAAATAGCTTTACCTTGCATTAATCAGTTAAAGTTTTAACGACGTTACCTAATTGGTGACTTTTTCTTAGCACCATGTCTTACTAGGTGTTCAGGCTATACGCATATGTACTAATCACGTTAATGAGTTAGGGATGAGTAAGGTAGAATTTAGAGAGATTAGTACCCGCATTTGCGTTGAGGTAGATTGGAAAACCATTTTGGAAAAAACTCATTACACCCAACAGGGTTTCAAACCCCAATCTACTGGTCATCGGCAGTTTAGTATAACACGAGAGTTACACCTTAGACCATGCAGCCACTGAAGTGGGCTACTTAGTGAAGTAGGGCTATATCTTAACTGATATTAATAGGCATTCTAAGTACAATCAAACTTAAACGTCAACGCACGAAATAGAAAAAGAAGGAAGGAAATGAGCAATTGAACCTACGAGGTATTTTGTTTAATTGCTGATAACTACTTTCCCTCTTCCTATGAAGAGCATACACACCCACTGCACCTGGATAGCATTGACTTGCATTACAAAACAACCTTTTTCTGGTTTCCTATTCTAGATAGATATATACGTCAAATGATTTTTTAAATTTAAATCTTGGCAATAAGATTATTACTGGCCATTTTCATGAATAGACCAAAGAGCCTTAATTGTAAACGATTTACAAAAATACTAATTCCAAAGATTAAAAAAAATGCTACATTTATAAGATTATTTTTCGAGCTATTTAATAATCTGTGGTTTTTGTTTCAATGATATATATTTTTTAAACGTGTCAAATAAAATGAAAATACCCTATCATAGGAAATCCTATCTTAACTTGCTGCCACGTCACAGATAGGCAACATCCTGAAGAACTTTAAAATAAATGTTGATCATGTAAGAGTGAAATATTTATACAAGCTGATCAATTTTTGTTCCATTGAGTGTCTTTTTTTTTTTCATAAGCGCATCGGGTGAGCCAGCCAGCCAGCCAGCCAGCTAGCGAGAGAACTCGGCAACGATTGTTCTCACAGTGGACCGTCCGTCGCTGGGATCATTCAAGGTTCTCGAGTATGTTAAAACGGTGTCATGTCTTGATACCGTTCCATCGCTCTCAGTCTGACCGCAACTGTTTCATATCACTTAGGTTCATTTTTATATGCTTGGGGAGTCCGAGTTTTTTGAAGTACAGTTAAAATGGATGTGCCTGTTCTCGTGGCTTAGTGGTCAGAGAGGAGTTCTACAGTTCCAAAGGAAACTGGTTTGAGTCCTGAAGAAACTACACTGTAATGCTGTAGCCTACAGGGCCTAGTTGTAGTAGATCACCTTGGGGTGTTTAGGATCTGATTTAAATATATACACATATATATATATATATTTTTAGCACCGCGTCTTACTACCCGTTCGGGTTATACGCTTTAAATACTAATTACGCTAATGGATTAGGAATAGGGAAGGTTGATTTAGAGAAAGTGAACCCAAATTTGCGTGGAGGGAGAGTGGAAAACCATTTAGGAAAAACCACCCCCCAGTTCACCCGACCGAGATTCTAACCTCGATCTCCCCGTCCTCAGCAGTCGAGCTCAATACGACTAGCTCGTTAGCCAACTACGCCACCGAGGCGGGTCCATATATATTTAAACAATTTAGAAAACATTCTAATTGAATCTTTCGTAAGGAGTGAATGACTATAATATAAGTTATATATTTATACTTATATATATATATATATATATAGTTATATTTGTGATCGTATCCTCAGTAGCTGCCCCGTTCACATCAAGAGTGACTGTTGTTATTTCATATGGACATTTGTGTGACCCTAAAAAGAGCAACTCAGATTTAATAACACTTAAAATCCATTTTATAACATGAATATAAATTATTTCAAAGAATCGTATAGCAATATTTTATTATTTTTATCTATGACCAACACTATAATTTTTTACCAATATTAGAATTTAGTATAGTATGTGTTACGTAACACTGTGTTGTACCCACATTCCTTCATGTAACACCATGTAGACATTATAGTTCTCCCCTTTCCCTTCTCAACAGCGTTACGTGGTTTATGGATGACCCTAAACGGGGATTGTTTAAATTTGATTCTGAATTAGTATGAATACTTTAGAAGGTATTTTGAATTTCTTATCACTTTATTCTTAGGGGTCATATTTATTTTCCCTCATGTCCCACTATCCATTTGTGTTATACACACACACAAACACACACACACACATATATATATATATATACATTGTGCTTGACTTCTGATGGAACGTGGCGAAACCGGCTTCCGGTACCTACACGAAACTCGTTCAAACACAATTCCAATATGATGCATTTTAAATCATTTTCTTCTATTTTTAGAAGAAAATAATGGCTTAAAAACACGTCTTTTGAAGCGTAAATTTTAAAAAAATCCGAAGGAGTAGTGCGTTCCAGTACCTAAATTTTAAGAAATCAACCATTGTATATATATATATATATATATATATATACCATCTACAAACCATTAAGAAAATGTCATATAAACGTGGGTCTGGAGACGCTTAGTTCTTAGAGTTGTTTAAGTTGGATTGGTAGCGGGGGATCCAGTGAATGGCCTACTTAATTACCAGATTTTAACCAAATGTACTTTTATTTCTGAGGACATTTAAAGTCCATTGTTTACGTGACTCCTGTCCCTGATGTTAACGTTTTAATGAGACCGTATCGTAAATGTATGTGAGCAAATTCATAACCTCTCACGTGTAATTCACCAAGTACGACAAAGCATGGAAAGTGGTCTCAAAGGATATATCGATGCAGGAGGAAACAATTTTTAAACCTTTGTCTAACTAAATGTTCTAAATTATGGTGTTGTTTGTTTTTGTTAAACTTTGTCTTGTTTAGTTGCAATAGTTTTTTCTCTTGTTTTTCTTATCAAGGCGATCGACCCTTTTCATTTGGTGTTTAAATGCATAGTCATGGGAACAAAAGGTTCTTTTTAAGAATTTGTATTGTTTTGAAATTTTTTGGGGGGAGACAGTTTGTTCAAGAATAGAAGCATGTTGATTAAGTTATACTTTTTATATTCACATCTCCTCTATAATTTTAACAGTGATCAAATATCGATAAAATTGACATTTATAAATAGAATACTGCCAAATTCAAAACAAAAAATAAGAAAATGTAATAATTAATAAACATCAATACATTATCTTAGAAGGGGTGTTGAAAATATTAACGTAAACATTTCACTAGTTCTTGAGAAAACTGATATTTTCAAACGTAAGATTTTTCCGCAAGACCTGTCCGGTAGCTAGCGCTATCTACGGCTACCGTGATCCGTCTGTTCTTGTTGGTGTGAAAAGTTACAGTGATCAGTTGTGAAGCCAAACCTTTCACCCTCCCGCCCACCATCCTACAAAATAGGTTTCAGACTTGCACTAGACATGACCAAGGGCCTTAAGGGAGTTCGTCATAGCAGGCCCAACTCAGCTCCCGGCTCGCGCGACGTGTGGGAGTAAAAGGGAAAAGAAAAGAACTATGATATGTCAGAAATGTGTGCAGTTAATTCTTATTTGAATGATTATTCGAAATTTTCCGTGGTAACGATGGGGGACAAAGTGACAAAGTCTCTTGTTAATCACTACAATATGTCGCTATTATGACAGAATGAAGGTTTGTGCACAGTGCTTATCTGTGAAGTCATTCTAAAATTTTCAAATACGGCCTTTCAATGCAGTTTTTATCCAAACATAATTTAATATTTCAACAATTTTCAGTTTTATGAACTTTTATTAACTATTTATCTCCATTGATGTTGAATCAGAAATGATCCACGTGCAATAATGTTGGTGTAGGTTCACTCTTTCCAGCCGAATCTATCACAGAGTTGATTGGCGTGTGATGAACGCTCTTAATAATTATTGTTTATATATATATATATAAAGTCGTTAGTATTATCAGTACATAAAAAAACCACATACTCCATTTTGTTTGTATCCTCGTTTGTCTGAAGGTAAGCTATGAAGTGTTATGTTGCTACTACCAGTTCAATCCACGTCAAGGCTGTCATCGAGATGGCAGTAGTTATTTGCCCGCCAGTCGTGATAGTATTACTACTATTGGTTGACTCGATGTAGATAGAGAGGGCTTTTTCTTACCTTTTAAATATTATTTTCTTGTGGTCTCCGTGACTCTGTGATTATTTTAAAGGACGTTTCCTATCTGTGACGTAGCGGCAAGTCAAGATATGACTTTTCATGTTCATGTCTTTACGTCTAATTCTTCGGGCTTTAAAGATATAACATTGAAACAAAAACAGTAAATTTTTTAATAATTCTTAAAATAATCTTATACGGTCTCAAATATTTATTTTAATTTTAAAGTAGTTTCTTTGTGAACTTTTTTTTAATATCCTACAACTCCGGTTATCTAGTTTATTTATGAAAATGATTTTTAGGAATCTTACTGCCAATATGCAAATTAAAAATATTTTTGGAAGCATAATATGTAAAGCTAGAATAGGAAACAAGAAGTAGGTAATTTGGAAATGCATGTCAATACAGTCCAAAGGAAATAGTAGAATGAGTGTGTATACTCGCCATAGGAAGAGGGGAAATGTTAACGTCACATAGACAGGAAGCTTCGCGGGGCGAACGACACATTTCCTTCCCTCTGTTTCTATTTTGTACATTGGTGCTTAAGTACGATATTGATTAGTGTCTTTTAAAGCTAAGATCCAACCAGCCTCACAAACTAACTTTGAAATCTACAAGTAACCAACAACAATAACCCATTTTTTTATCATATATTCTCCATTATAACAAATATGTGAATAGCGCAAATGGATAATAGCTGATTCTAACAATAACAAAACATTCACTAATCTATCAATAGGTTTGCATATAGGGATCTTCAACACAGATGACAAACTATACACCATAATGATCTTAAACCTGATGTACATGGGAAGTGTTTCTATATGTATCGGTCCAATAAAGTTCTGTTTTTTTTTTCCAAAACACTAATTTTCGACAGCCAGATCACTTAAAACATTTTATTCACTCGTTAAAAGAGCGTTTGAATATTTAATTGGACCTTTTTCGTACCTTCTTTACTGTAATAAGATATTAGGATAAATCTAACCAACATAAAACATTTTAAGGGGCAAATTTTATTGAGGTATCCTCCTTAATTCATCGCGTGCAGTTCCAATATTGACCTTCATAGGGGTCTATATTTGTTCTAGAGCAGTAAATGGGTATCTCTTCGATCAATCTTAATGATTTTCTTACAATAGACCTTAAACATAACCTTTGTGATTTAGTTACTAAACATTTAACCAAGGGGATCATTGCTAGTTGCATCAAAGGTCACATGACTTAACGCGTCACTTTCGTGTCGATGAGGGAGAGATTGGGGTTTGAATCCAGGTAGGTTATACTAGGGGTCATTTATTAAAAATGATTCCTTGTTCTCCTCCATAGAAAATACGGGTACATATCCTGAAAATTATACTATTTTAGCATGACGTCTTACTACCCGTTTGGGCAAAAGCTTTTGTACTAATTATCCTAATGGTTTTAGGGATTAGATATGTTTTATCTATATGAAGTGTACCCGCAATTGCGTGGAGGGGAAGACTATTTTGTAAAAATCGTTATCAGTACCTCTGATCTAGATTCTAACCTCAATATCCTCGTAATTGGCAGTTGATTATACTGCGAGAATAGCGCGTTAGACCACGCAGTCACTGAAGCGCGTAAAATGATACCTTCCTCATGTCTATAGACTCTACTATTAGCTTAGTTAGTAACTATGTGGATTGCCCTATTAAAGGATACTGAGGTGCGCTGAAAAGGGAGAAAATAACACGGTTGTTCTTTTAGAAAGCCATTAATGGTGGTGTGACTCATTAAAGAGTGTAAAACTCCCACGTTTGTGAAAACAAGAAAAAAGGCGTCAGTAGCGTGTTGTCTGGTTTATTGGCTATGGGGAGTTCGAGGTTCTTATTTATGCTGGAATACTGAGATATATTTTCTATTCCTGACATTTCAATGTAGGTTTCTCCTTCTTTTTTCATGCTAATTAGGGTGAATTTCTTATTATTATTTCATCATCTTTATTCTAGAAATGAGGCCATTAAGTTGACCCTCTGATGTTTTTTTATCTTCTATATTTGTTATATAGTGGCTCATAAATATTTTGTTAAAAATAAATAGTACTTAACAATAGTGCATACTTTCTTAACCTATAATTAATTACAACATTTTCAAAAATCATTTATCAATAAATTCCCCTCAAATTATTATTATTATTATTATTATTATTATTATTATTATTATTAGCACCGTGTCTTACTACCCGTTCGGGTTATACGCAAAATTATTATTACTTTTTAAAGAAAACAAACACACTTATTTATAATCTAAAACACTTCTCAGATATCCTTTTTGAACCAAAATGTTCGATATATTTGAAATTTTCTGAAACCAGTCCTTAGAAATCAATTTTTATTTTGAGGCTAGCAATCAAAATTTAATATATATATATATATATATTGGGCATGACCACATATAATATAGACAAAGAGTTTGAATCAAATACAGCAAACCCTTTTGGTTATAACTTTATAGAAGAGATAGAACAGTGTGGATTCAGCATTTCAAATTATTGTAGTTAAGCGTGGAGGTGTCTATATGTGTGTTTTATTGATGTGACTAAGATATTGTCACATATCACAATCTATGAACCCCAAGCTGGAATGCGCTCGTGTGACGGAAGACGTGTGAAGTTTTAAGGAACGATCATGCGTCTCATTCTTATTGCAGTCTTGTTAGAGGTTAGTCTTGTTGACAGACATATTGCAAGTTTCAAGGAGTGTTTTTCAGAGTTACACATGTTGGTAAGGATCGGCTTAAGGGTTCCGGGCTACCATTCATGTAGGGCCAGGGTAAAGGAGCATGGGATTGTAGGATGGGACAAAGACTTGCTCGTAGTGGTTATACTTGATTCCTGTTTAACTTAAAAATATCATTTTATAATTCATACTAATTTTATTATAAAAGTTAAAATAAAATAACCCATTGCCTTCTATCATCTTTTAAGAACTTGTTATACATCAATCCCTATCCTGGGGTTGAGGTGAACAATCGTCACTAATAAGAACCAGGCAATTACAACAGGTGTACATAATTTTTAGAACCCTCTTTTTGGGGGGTGGGGGGTTTAGATCTCATGAAACCATTCATCATAATATAAAGGTTTAAAAAGTTCCCGAATACAATACTTTAAGAGAAAGAAAAAGGTTTCATCCAAGTTTTAAGCTTGTCGTTATAAGGGTATAATCGTTAAATGTTGGGAGCCAAAAGATGGCCAACATGTAGAAGAGTATACATGCTATACATCAAATTTAGTCCTCACAGATACAGAAATGTATGGCTGCTACTAGGAATTATAGAAAATCATAGGATAGCCCCCTTATACAGCCCCTTATCTTATGATTACATTCCTAGTTTTAACAATGGCTCCTCAATCTGTGAATATGCACGTTCCAGGTAAGGGATGAATGGCTGGTTCATGACCCGGTGTTCATCCAGGGATAAACTGACTCAGTATCAGTTCCCTTGGGTCCGGTACTTCCTCAGAGGATGGATGTATGTCAACATATACTCTCTGTATGGGATAATACAGAAATAGGGTATTTTACACATGAAAACGCTTTTATATCTACCGATTAGTTTGTGCAATTAATGGTTTATACCAGGAGTGACCAGACTTTTGAATCTAATGATCTATTCCGGAGCAGGAAAATCATTTTCAATCTACTGCCCATACCCATTTTGTGTTTTAGTAGTAAAATTATATTATATAAAAAATGTATAATCCTTTCAATGACTGAACCTGAGTTTTTAATTAAACTACATTACTACATTATGAAACTTCACTGAAAAAGTATTTTTTTGCCAAATACTTGAAGTTGAAATTGATGGAAGACTCTGCACACTGTACACTGTAGTTTGTTGGATGAGGGTTCGAAATTACTCAGGCCTAAATGAAGGCAGTATTGAAAGTGTTCATCAGTCAGACAACCTTAATACTTAAATTTTATATTTTTCATATGAGGAAAGACCGCAAACCTTCTCTTTCATTTATTTCTCTCAGTACTTTTTAATAGATCGCCAAGGCGATTGACCAAACAGGCGACCACGATCGATTGTTTGCCCACATCTGGTATATACTATATCATGTAATTAAATTAATTAGTTTTATAATATTACATTTCTCACGTATTTATTTAAATCCGCGCGTGTTCCCATCCTCAACGAACAAGCGACCGCTCATTTACATATATATAACCCACCTCGGTGGCGTAGTTGGCTAACGCGCTTGTCGTGTTGAGCTCGACTGCTGAGGACGGGGAGATCTAGGTTCGAATCTCAGTCGGGTGAACTGGGGGTGGTTTTTCCTAAATGGTTTTCCACTCTCCCTCCACGCAAGTGCGGGTTCACTTCCTCTAATTTAACCTTCCCAATTCCTAACCCTTTAGAGTAATTATTACTTTAAAAAAGCGTATAACCCGAACGGGTAGTAATACGTGGTGCTAAATATAAATAATACATTGACATATACATTTAAAGGTATAGTTATGGCTACATTGGGGTGTAGTTGGCTACCGTCCTCTTAGTCCACTTTAGCCCCGAACCCTGAAGTGAGCTGTACAGTGCGTGCCGAAGCGTGGTAAACACTTTGTCAATGCCAACAACTATTTAAGTCTTAGGCACACGATACACTACTCCAACTATTCAAATGCGAGTTTACATCCCTTTCATCAAGCTTTGTTTATTGATTCGAGAGTGGGAGGCAGTACTTGTGCCTTCATAAAACACACCTTCACCCTGATAACCTGGCTACCCCACTTATGTCGGGGACGCGAGGAAAGGTCAGTGTTTTTGCAATTTATATACAGAAAATACTTTTTCGGTCAAAATAAATAAAATATTGCTCCAGTAGAAAATATAGTTTAATTTTATTCACGTGTTTATATCAACAGTTGTTAAAGATCTCCCATGAGCTTATTATCATTAGATGAGAAACTATTTAAACGAAGGAAATATGTTGTCATTAAATTACTGAGTTTGTTCTAGTGAAATAACTAGTTATGTAAACTCGTGTTATTGTATGTATGGGGAGCTTTAAATATCTTAATCGGTGACCTGGTGGTCTAGGTGGTAAGGTGTCGGACTTCTGTGCTGGCGGCCGGGGTTCAATCCTCGGTCCCGGCACAGATTTATCTGATTACCAAACTCTTCCTTCNGCCAGGCCTCCACCGTGGTTCGGATTCCACGTTAAACTGTAGGTCCTTCATTTCATCTCACAATCACCCTACCATTACACATTAGCGTAAGTGCGTATAACCCGAACGGGTAGTAAGACGCGGTGCTAATAATAATAATAATAATAATAATAATTTAAATATCTTAAAATTAGCTTGAAATGTTATTTTAAAAAACGTATGGTCTTAGGGGAGCATTGAAGTAGAAAAAAATATATAAATAAAACAATATATTATACACAAAATAAAATAGTAGATCAAGGTCGAAATGAATAATTTTCTTGAGCAATTCGTCAAATGTGCTTTACCCAATTTTATTTAATCACTACATTTTTAATTGCTTATTTTGTTAAGTTAATACCAGCTTGAGTCACATAATTAAAAAAAGGGTATTTTAAGGACATGTATCTTTATTCGCTTGAAAAGAGGAAGGAGAGCAAATATTTAAAATCGCCCTGTGTCAAACCATTCCATGTAAACACCGACCATTATTTAAACCTTGAGATTAAAATATGACTCCTCATACTATCTAACAATGTAGACTTAAAAGTACGGTAGGATTCTGATAGAAATAAACCTTTTAACACAATATAAACTATCATATTCTGAAAATTGAAAAATGACACCTGGACACGGGAATCGAACCCGGGACCTTCGACTTAGTACGCCTATTCTCTTACCACAGCTATCCAGGATTCGTCCCGTGCCCATGGTCATTCTTCACTCATAGTTTAAGGCAGAGTCTAAGATGGACGTGCGTAAGTCATCAGCTTATAAATACGTGATTACATAAGATCACAGCCATCAGACAACAACAATATAAACTAATAATGCGTGCAACATTGGTTCAATTTTACTTTATATTTGGATCTATGTTATAGGTATATATAATAGTTACCATCAATTTCAGTGGCTGAATGGTCTAAGGCAACATTCTTGTGTTATACTGGCCTGACTATGGTGAGGAGGTTGGGCTTAGAATTTCGGTCGGGTGTACTTAGAATGCATTTTCCTGGATGTTTTTTCACTCTACCTACACGTTAAGGCTAACACATTTTCTCTAAATTGAACCTTTATCATCCCTAATTCATTAGAGTGATAAACATGCTTATAACCTGATGGGTTAGTAAGACACGTTGCTAAAGAAACCTATGGTATTCTTTATGACACCTCAAAACAGGAATCAAGCCCGGGACCTTTGGCTTAGTACAGCAATGCTCTAACCTCTGAGCTATTCTGAGCTATAGGGGTCATCCCATGTCCTAGGTACACTTATATTTTAGGGAATATCCTGTGAAAATCGTCATCTACATAATATGAGTGATCAATTAATATCACGAGCAATCAGATAAGACAGCCATCTTTGACTTGGGAAGGCTTTATTATACCAATAGTACAATGGAAATTGAACATATGTGCAAATCATAAATAGACAAGTTATATTTGCTAATTAAAGTTAGTAAACCAATTAGTGAAGAAAGACTTTCAGCATGGGATGAAGGAATAGCTTAGTGGTTAGAGCATTGAAATAGTAAGCCAAAGGTTCCGGGTTCATTTATCGTGTCCAGGTGTCATTTTTCAATTTAAAGGATATGATACTTATATGCGGCTATAATCGTAATTAGCAAATATATAAATATATTGCACCATGTCTTACTACCCGTTTGGGTAAGGCACTGGCAAATACAATAGCTTGACTATTTATTCCATCAATACATTTTCGATATAAATTAGTACTCCAAAGTTTAGTCATCCATAGCTACTCTCTTTTCAATTTTTTTTATGCCTTCTGAAAGGGTCTCTTTATGGTGATTCAGCTATACACTTGGTCTCATCGATATGAAAAAGGTGACTTGACTGTCTAAGGGTAAGGTATCAGACTTCTGTGCTGAGGGTCCGGGGTTCAATCCTCGGTCCCGGCACATATTTAGCTGATTGCTAAATCCTTCCTTCACCTCTGACAAGATGTGTGTTAATCAATCACAACTTGTGAATGTGTGGAATGCCAGGCCTCCACCGTGGTTCGGATCCCACGTTAAACTGTAGGTCCTCCATTTTATCTCA
>CABEEJ010003079.1:59356-89960 GCA_901482245.1 Timema douglasi | reverse complement strand
GGGGGGGGGGGGGGGCAGATGAATCAAAGGTTTGGCTCGTTAGCGAATAAGTCAAACTCAGTGGTCTTGGGGTAACTTGATCACCCCAGGACCTAATTACCATGAGTTCAAACCCAGCCAGGGTGAATGGATCTTTATTGATCGATAAAAATCCGTAGCACAACTTCCTTCGGAGAGGAAGTAAGGCCGTTTGTCCCAAGTCGATTGTGGCATGTAAAAGAACCTTGGAAGGTATGGTAGGAAAAAAGACCTTTCAGAGAGTAATTCCTACCGTGAATGGAATATAAATATCTTGCCTGGCCAAATTTGTAGGGCCTTTCGCTCCTACTCATAGAAATTCTCGTGTGCTGATATAATAAGGTTCAGAAAGGGCAAGTTAAATACCTCAAATAAATAAATGAAATAATAGTAAGTAGATAAAATCAGCTGGATGTGCACTTTGGACAGAAAGGAATATCAGAATTGGTCATCTGGTAGGATTCAAACGTATGTGGTCAGGATTGAGTCATTTTTAGAATATTTTTTGCAAACTATTTCACTTAAATTTTTAATTATTTTTTTTTCTTAGAAAGAAAGTTCTAGGAATTTTAAAATGATTTTAAATACACCAATAAGGTGGGATTGAAACTATTAGACGATCAGTAGTTTGAAAAGTAATAATTATTTGAAAAGTAAATATTCACAAGCTAAATAAAAGCATACTACATACGACACATCATTTTCACTCTTTCAAGAGAATGTCACTCGGGGAGATCCACTGGACTTTGGCGACCTGATGGTCTAGGGGTAAGGTACCAGACCTCTGTGCTGGGGGTCCGGGATTCAACCCCCGGTCCCGGTACTGATTTATCTGATCACCAAACCCTTACTTCACCTCTGACAAGACGTGTATTGATCACAACTTGTGAATGTGAGGAATGCCAGGCCTCCACCGTCGTTCGGACCCCACGTTAAACTGTAGGTCCTCCATTTCATCTCACAATCACCCTACTATTACACATTAGCGTAGTAAGTAACGGGTAGTAAGACGCGGTGCTAATAATGATAACACTGGACGTCAGACAAACCTCAACACGTTGTCCATCACTTTCCTCAGCATAGATCGTCTAGCCTTTTTACACCCCACTCTGTATAATGGCGAATCCTGTCATCTCTTGTTAGAGCAGAGCCGTGTTCGGCTCAACAGCGAGACACGGCTCTTCGTACCAATGAGATCATGTTATTATGAACGTGTATGTCCAGCTTTTGGTCTTAATTAAACCTCGCTCTAGGAGTGACCAGCCCTATCCGCCCGCCAGCACTCTGGTTATACGTCGACTGCAGCGGAAACGATAAAACAATATAAACAAAGAAGCGGTGGGTAGGAGGACGAAACTCAAAAATAGAGATAGACAAAGAAGATTAACCCTCCCCTACCTATAAAATGAAACATGGATAGTCAGGTAGAGAGAAAGAGAGAGAGAGAGAGAGAATAATGAATAAACGGATGGAGAAGAAGTAACAGACGATCGTATTATGTGTCCCTCGTAAACGGGGGCTCTGTGACGTCATAGATTGAGCTAGGGTGCTGGAATGCCTTTTTTTAAATCATTTTTAGTTCCTCTTACTACCCATTTGTGCTATTACGCATATGTAACTAATTACGATACATGTTGAATATGAGTAAAGATGAATTGGGATAAAATGTAACCACATTTGCGTGAATGCAGAGTTTAGATCAGTATATATACATTAAAATATATTTATTCTATTTTTAATAACACTACATTTTTACCAAAATAAGCTATAGGCTATACTATCTCAAATAGTTGCAGAGATATGATCAAAATGGAAAATTTCCTCTTGTCTGAAGTACAGTAAATGTCATTTTATGGGAAAATGAGATTTGTAATTTTGTTTTTTAAAGTGAAACAGTGCCCATATAATGAATTTAATCAAAATTGTTAGAGCTGGTTACGATCAAATGGATTTATTCTCTTTTTACCCTTCTGTAAAATACACTTATTTAAATATTTAGATATATAATTCGTAAAACTCCTTGGGGGGAAGTCTTATGAAAGCCCCAAATACAAAATTTTTAGCCTGATCGGTGAAATTATTTCGACTCTAAGTCTAGATACAAACAACGCCGGGAAAACCCCTTCTTATGTTTCAGGGTGTCATGAAACGTTGACATTTATAAAAATTTCAAGCTTAATTTTTTTGACCATCACAATAATCTCTCGTGACCTTGAGGTCAAGGAAAAGTAACTAAATATTTAAAATGTATTTTTAGACATAGAAAATTTATTCAATACCTACATGCTTTAAAATTAAATAATGATATATTCCACATGGGATTCAACTAGTGACTTTTAGTACAAATATAGAGAGGGACAAAGAAAGATACAGGCATACAGATAAACTAAGAGAACGAAGTAGAAAGAGAGAAATCGTTTGAGGGACAAATATAACGCGAAAGAAATAAAGGTTAGAAAAGGGTTTCACTGTAATAATAATAATAATAATAATAATAATATTTAGCACCGCGTCTTACTACCCGTTCCGGCTATACGCTTTAAGTACTAATTACGCTAATGGATTAAGAATTAAGGAGGTTGAATTAGAGGAAGCAAACCCGCATTTGCGTGGAGGGAGAGTGGAAAACCATTTAGGAAAAACCACCCCCAGTTCACCCGACCGAGATTCGGACCTCGATCTCCCCGTCCTCAGTACTCGAGCTCAACACGACAAGCGCGTTAGCCAACTACGCCACCGAGGCGGGTTTCACTGTAATAAAGCGGCAGAGGGCGGGAGGGAGGGAATAATTTTATGATATAGTTATATCGTTCCCTTAATCGATTCCCAGAAGAAAAAAAAAATAATAGAGGGGAAGAAGAGGGTGGATATTTAAAAGCAGTCACGATGGATTAATTATTATTTTAATAGAGATGAAGCAAGTTAAGGAAGATGAGAGACGAAAGAGAGAATAATAACAACAGAGGGAGGAGACATCTTAATTGTAGGAAATAATGAAATAAATAACTAAACAAACAAGGGAAGGGTGTTGATGAAAACTTTTACTGGAACAAAATTTATGAAGCGGTAAAAAAAGGGGGGGAAAAAAAAGAAAGGTAATTAATCGTTGTTGATAAATGGTTGTGTATACTCTTTTAATAATCCATTTTACGACGATACAGTCACAATTGCTTAGTCTTTAATTATTATTATTATTTTTAATTATATGCTCTATGACTACTTGCTCTTGAATTAAGGGGGGGGAAAGGGAGAAGCATTATTTGCAATTTCCTGCCACCCCCTCACCCCCTTTTCTACTCACATTAACCTTCGGATAAACAGATGGTAATATGTGGCCTGCTACCAATTTGAGATCAACTTTTGTGGAGGGAGAGTGGAAAACCATTTAGGAAAAACCACCCCCAGTTCACCCGACCGAGATTCGGACCTCGATCTCCCCGTCCTCAGTACTCGAGCTCAACACGACAAGCGCGTTAGCCAACTACGCCACCGAGGCGGGTTTCACTGTAATAAAGCGGCAGAGGGCGGGAGGGAGGGAATAATTTTATGATATAGTTATATCGTTCCCTTAATCGATTCCCAGAAGAAAAAAAAAATAATAGAGGGGAAGAAGAGGGTGGATATTTAAAAGCAGTCACGATGGATTAATTATTATTTTAATAGAGATGAAGCAAGTTAAGGAAGATGAGAGACGAAAGAGAGAATAATAACAACAGAGGGAGGAGACATCTTAATTGTAGGAAATAATGAAATAAATAACTAAACAAACAAGGGAAGGGTGTTGATGAAAACTTTTACTGGAACAAAATTTATGAAGCGGTAAAAAAAGGGGGGGAAAAAAAAGAAAGGTAATTAATCGTTGTTGATAAATGGTTGTGTATACTCTTTTAATAATCCATTTTACGACGATACAGTCACAATTGCTTAGTCTTTAATTATTATTATTATTTTTAATTATATGCTCTATGACTACTTGCTCTTGAATTAAGGGGGGGGAAAGGGAGAAGCATTATTTGCAATTTCCTGCCACCCCCTCACCCCCTTTTCTACTCACATTAACCTTCGGATAAACAGATGGTAATATGTGGCCTGCTACCAATTTGAGATCAACTTTTTTTTTTTTTTGTGAGGTGTGTAAGTATTCATGTATTCAACGGTTTCTTCCTTGTCTCCTCTAAGCTTAGAATTATAAACATTTAGAGCAGTGGTTTCCAACCTGATAGGTCGTGACCCAATTCGGGATCGTGTCATTTTCGGGGTGCGGTCAAAATACTTGAATCAAACAGCAAAATCTATTAGTTATGTTTTTTAATGAGAATTACTCCATCTAGATATCATATCCTGAAAATTGAAAAATGACACTTAGATACGGGAATTGAACCCGGGGCCCTTTAGGCTTAGTACACCGATGCTCTTACCACTGAGCTATCCTGCAATCGTCCGATGCCTATGTTATTTTTTAAGGCAGAGTCTATTATGGACGTGCGGAAATCTTCGGCTACAAATGTGTGATTTTAATAAGATCACAAATTTGTTGAGGTTGAAGTTTTGTGTTTACTTTATAAAATGATTATAGGAATATACGAAATTCAAATAGAATTTTTGAGTGGTTAAAATAGTTATAAGAACTGTTAAGTCACTGCTTAAGGTGGGTTTTCACCAAAAAAGCGAACAAGAGCAAATACTCGTGCTCGCCGATGTGTGTTCTTGTTCACTTTAAATGCTCACCTTGTGTCAAATCTGGACTTAAATATGCAGTTGATACTTGTGTTTTCGTAAGCTTATTTATGGCCTTTAAGAATCGTGGACTTTCGAATGAAAACTATTGATGTTATAAACCTTTTTTTGAGCCTCTGTTCCCACTTTCTAAATAAAGAAATCAGGGATTGAATATTCTTTTAAATTTCTGACTACCTATCTCCAACATATTGGCTAACTCTGTCCAAGAACGTTCTTGTTTATTCTTATTTTTATATTATTGAACAGCAAAGTTCCATAAAAACAGCGCCAGACTATATAGAAAACTTCCAGTTCTAAAACTTTTTCATATGATTATTCCGTTTAAAAAAATCCAAGAAATTAACATTTCAACATTTAAAAATAAGAATCTTAACTGTATTGCACCACAAGCATTTCAACCATAAAATAATCATTATTCACACTAAAAATTAGCAAGAACAATTCTTTTATTTGATGTACCACCAACTCCCCCCCACCCCAAATTCTTTTTAGAACTAGAGCGAGTGAATATCTGCTTGATCGCTCGTCAACCGGTAAACACCTGACGATCATTGAGTGGGAGGGCAGTAGTTTCGTGTTCAGGCGAGTGGCGCTAGTAGCACAACTTACAGACTACACACTGAAATCACTTATGCTCTTTCGAGACATCTTAATCGCATTCATATAATCATTATATAAGCAAATTATATCAGTTAAATCCAGCACGTGAGCTTAACATCACGTTTGTTTGGTTTGTCGATGATAAGGCCAGGATTTAAATTCCAACCGGATGAACTGAGGGGGCGGGGGGGTGGGGGTTGTCCTAAACTGTTTCCCCCTTCTCTTTCCATGCAAATGAAGGTAAATTTACGGTAAAATCTACCTACTCCACAAGTGTATTTAAATACGTATAGCTTGGATGGCTAAAGACTAGCATATGAACGCACGGGTCTCCAAAGCAGAAATTGGGGTCAAACCCTGCCAAAGGCTGGAAACCACTGGTTTAGAGTTTAAAAAATAAATAAAAATATGTTTCTTGTTTAATAAGGAGCGTACCTATTCCGGTGGCCACATGGTCTAAGGCGTCAATTCACAATAGACTAACCTGCCAATGACAGAAAGATCAGGATTCAAATCTCAGTTGGGTGATCTGAGGGTAGTTTTCCCTAAATGGTTTTCCACTCTCCCTCCACGAAAATGCTGGTATACTTCGTCTAAATTCAACATTATTTATACTTAACTCACTGGCGTAGTTAATACATATGGGTATAAACTGTATAGGTAGTAAGACGCGGTAGTAAACAAAAATTAAATTTAAAAAAAACAACGTTTTTATGATACATGTGTGTGTGTGTGTGTGTGATTCTACTTGTGTGTACAAATGTCACGAAGCTATGCAGTGAGGTGTTCGCCGGTCACACCTGGACACACACACACACGGAGACAGATTTACCGTGACAATCCCGGAGCGGTCACGAATCACACGCCGTGTGTTCAAACACACGGGACGAACGAAGCAAACCTCGACACGTGGTCGATTGGTCGTGTTGGTTTCGCCCTGACATGCGGGGTTGCTCTTTAGCCAGTCCAATCAATCATTTCTAGAACGAGAGGACTATTCTTGACTGTCGCAGTCACAAAGACACTGATACGTGTCAGTTGAACAACGAGCTATTTATCCGCGGACAGAAAAAAGTTAATTATCTTATTACTTGAACCCTGTGAAAATCAGAGATTTTAAATTTAGAATTGAGTAAAGAATCTTATGAAACAAATCCTAGTCGAATATTTTAAAATGAAATATTTTTTTAAAGATTTAATCCAAATCGAATACTTTAAAATGAAAAAGATTCGAATCGTATTCAAAAAGAATATAATATAATGAGATATTTTTTGAACTGAAACAGTATTGAATATTTTAAACTGAAATTTTATCAAATAATAATATTAAAAAATCCATACTATAAATGTATAGTCCAATCAAAATTAAGGTTAATAAACTCTGTCCAAATAATGACTTGATTTGAAAAAAATTACCAAGATTCACCAAAATCAAATAGCAAGTTTTATAATTTTCTGAATTATTTAAAGAAATTAAGTTAATAAATATTTGACTTTTGGATTAAAATTTCGAATAAAATTTTATTGACTCTAAAATCTTTATCAATTTGGATTTGAAATTTTGAATCCAATATGAGACATAGTTAGATTTTAATTCGGATTCCAAATTTTGAAGGTTCCCGCAGATTTATATTTCTTACCAAATGTATTTTTGATGATCTCCCACTCTCCCCACTTGACTCTCGTCCAAGGCTTTCTGAATGTTTATACTTATAGGGTAGATATGAATAAGGTAAAATTTAGGGAAAATGTAGCCACGTTTCCGTGGAAGCTAAAGGAAACCATTTAAGGAAAATCACACTAATAAACATTAGATTTCCAGAATAAATTTCTAACAAATATGTATTTACATATATTGGAGCCAACTGAAGTTTAATTTAAAATGATGATTGATCTAAGATGAATTTTGAGAAAATACAGTTGAGTTTTAGGGGATAGAGGGGGAGGGGGAAGCATTTATGGAAGACACATAAATAGACACCAGAGGCTTTTCATGAATATAAATGAAAAAAGGAAATGGTCAACCATTTGATAAATACATTTATGTGAAGAATTCTTATGAGGATTTTTTGTGGTAAGGAATGCTTTGCTATGAATCTTTAATCAACTGAGAAAAATTAGTAAAATATCACCACCATCAGTACATTTCAATTTACGATGAAGGGGAGGGAAAATTTACTCATTAATAACTGGAGTTCTCCGCAATGAAGAAAAAATTTAATCCCACATTTTAAAATTTCATGGAAAAGTTACCACATAGCAGTTATTTAAATATCAGCGACCACGAATAAATACTCACCGAACTAATCATATTTCAAAATTAAATAAATAACTCCTATTATTTATTAGGATAAGTGAGGGCATACAAAATAACCTAAATTTAATATTCAAGACAAAAATAAATAAATAATAAGCTGTCAACTTCTTCCATTCATTTCCAAACCTTTCCATAAAACAGAAAAAAAAAATCTTAAAATAAAATTCTTAAGTCCCAAAGAGAAATCTATTAATTTCACTTATACCTCTTTTTACAGAATATAATAAGAGCATATATATAATTTCGTAAGGATTTTAATATAAATTTGGAAATTTTGGAGGGTCCAGTAATAGGAAATAACTCATTTTGCTGATCTCCACCTTAAGAACCCAGGTCAAATAAGAGTGTTCCTTTAGCCTGCCCTCAATTTCCTAAACGTTCCTTTAACTTCACCCCTGTATTTATTTTTATAGCTTCTAGTTATTTAACTTGGACTTTTTGAACCGACTGATTATATCAGCACACGAGAATTTCTATCAGCGACAACCAAAGGACCTACCAATTTTGGTGGTATAGGTAACTTTACATACCTTCCAAGGTTCTTTCACATGACACAATCAATCAGCATCGGATCGACGGCTTTACTCCCCTCCAAAGTAAGTTGTGCTACGGATGTTTATCGCGAGAACCAAGGCCAACAATAATTATTATCCTTTGTAGAAAACATGACATGGTACTTATACTAGAGAAATGTTTCTTACTTAAGCCTCCTCCCAGTATCTTTCACTCTGGCACTTTTGCCCCAACAATCCACCGACTGGGTTTGGTTAGTATATAGAAGATAAAAGGATAAAGCTTTAATTAAGTTACCTATGACTCGCAAATTTAATCAGCCATACATATTTAAAACTCTGATTTTTTAAATTGAAATCAGTATGCAACTATACAGTCTACAAGGGGAAAACCCATATCTTAATGTGGACTCACATGCATGACAAAAAGCAAGAGTGGAACAGAAACGTAATCACGTGACGAACTTTAAACCAATCACAAGATTTCAGCTTCATCGGCACGAAATGAAATAATTTCATCTGTCCTCTTTCTGCTATAAAACAGACTAGAAATAAACTAATATTTGACAATCAACTACGCCAGAGTGACAGCGAAATCGCCGACAACCCACCACCCCAAACTTTGACCCGACCTTCACAAAATCATCGCACATTTCAAGACATTACTACCTGAGTCACGGCCGGACGACACTGGGATAACCGACTAGTTTTTCTACGAATCAGAGGATAATTCTGGCGCCACTATCAGCCCCAGATGGGGAATGGAAATGTATCCACTTCAGATCAAATCCCGAGAAAAGAAAATCCTACCAAGCCCTCGATAACTACCTTTGCCACGGCCGGACTCCACTGGGACAACCGACTAGGTTTTCTACGAGTCAGAGAATAATACTGGCACCGCTGTCGGCCCCAGAGGGGGAATGGAAATGTATCCATCCACTTCAAACCAAACCCCAAGGGAAGTTAAATTCTTCCAATCCCTTTCCCGGAAATTACTTTCATAACTCACCCACAATCCTTCATAATACTTTAAACACACCCTCTCCCATCCCAAGAAAAGAAAATCCTCCCCATACTAGAGACCCTGCAAAATCACTCACTATCACCAATTCCACCTCAATTTTATTTACTAATACACCTCTATTTCTTTTACAGCCTCATTTCACTGGTTTCATATCATAGGTATTAAATTTCATTCATGAGGTTAAGAGTCACGACAGTGACTCGGTACTCAAACAGAAAAAAAATCAGCCCTTTCTCTGATGACCTAGCTTGGCGTTTCTGTCAAGGTGGATAGTAAGAGTCGGGCACCCGCCGAAAGGCTGCTCTGAAATAGCTCGGGCGCCCAACCAGATTTTAAAACCAACCGACACAATCACTGCGCATTCATCTACAAAGCGATACACTTGTGGATAGCTTCATATAATTTTATGAAATTGTTTGGAAAAAACTCATTAAATAGAAAGTGCGTATACACCTATTGTTGTGTGTTGATTTTTTTTCTCACGACACAGTACAGAAAGTTTAAAACATCAATTATTATATTGGTCCTAAAGATTCTACTCAGAAATAAAGTATGCCAATAATAATCCTTTTCTAGTTTGTGTTGTATAATAATATTAATCCTCACATCGCGTGTACCGGCCTATTGTTCCTGTTCACATTAAAGAGTGTTGATTTAATACTGATCAAGGTGACCTGGGGGTCTAGAGGTAAGGTGTCAGACTTCTGTTCTGGCGGTGGGGTTCAATCCCAGGTCCCGGCACAGATTTATCAGATTTCCAAACCCTTCCTTCACCTCTGACAAGCCGTGTATTAATCACAACTTGTGAATGTGGGGAATTCCAGGCCTCCACCGTGGTTCGGATCCCACGTTAAACTGTAGGTCCTCCATCTCATCTCACAATCACCCTACCATTACACATTAGCGTAAGCGCGTATAACCCAAACGGGTAGTAAGACGCAGTGCTAATAATAATAATAATAATACTGATCAAATTACTGGGATTTTTTCATGCTATAATTGAAATCACCAATGTAAATTTAACTACGTGTTTATTTAGCATCATTACTTTACTAAACAGGGTAGATATGATAGCCAGTATAAAATTTGCTGCTATTTCACTTCTTAGGAAGCCGGGAGGATTAAAATGCGAATAAATCGAAATTGATCCATTCTAGAGAACGCCGTGGAATGAATACGGTCCTGACTCCGATTTGTCAATTAATTTAAAAAAAAGGGTCTATCGACAGATGTAGGTCCTTAATTCTCGGTGACTATTACACCATTGTTTTCATCTCAGTTTTCCAACAGAGTTGTTTACGAAGTACTTTGATTCTAGAATATTCTAGCGGCAGGATGTATTCGTCCCTCATCTCTCCCTTCTTGTCATTCAAGAATATTTTTCCTGATAGGCTCTGATAGAAAGAGATAGAAGGATGTTGTACCATGTAGTTATTTAGAGAGAATTATAATCTAAATTAAATTTTGAATACTATTAAATTGGAGTATATCTGATTATCTCTATAAATTGATTAAAAGGGACGTGTAAAATATAATCGTTACAGTTGCAAAGCATCATACGTCAACAGACATTTCTGTCATCATATGATCTTCTGCGTTACTCAAGCAGAATCTGATCTGTATTTTCTGTGAACGTGTGAAACAAGCTTAACACCTTCCTTGAAAATGACTGCAATAAATGTCTGGCTCTTCTTTTCTCTTGGCAGATATATTCATTGGTATCAAGGTGACTCTGTGGGGGTGACACTGTCTTCTGACTAACATTCAGGTGGTCCAACACGTCACCCGGTCTACAGTAGCCAGCCAGACCCCCCGACCCCCCCTTTCAAACCTTCCATCATCCACCCAAACAGATGAAAGCGAAGTGATATCCCGACACAGAACGAAAGAAGATCAGCCTCCGCCATGAGTGTTCTCAGAATTCTCCCAGCTTGACCCCTCTTTTTTTTAATCTTCCCCTTCTTCTTAAAATGTTCATCATCATCAATCATATGTGATTGGGTCCACGCGGGAGATAATCACCCTGTACCCCCGTAATATTATGATCTATCTTAAGACGCGAAGAATGTTGCGCGCGCATCGACTTAGGAAGAGGGATACAATAAAAAGTTTTCTTCAGACCTGTTTTTTTTTAAATTCCTGTTTTGATATAAGTCCAATTTTCATAGTAAGAACCTTTTTAGAAAATACAAACACATATATTTTTTGTGGTCAATGTTGATAATTTACTATTTTATGGGCGTTGTTCTAATAGGTATTTTTCACATATATCAAAAGTGACTGTTGCATATAAAATGACCTGATACATGAAAACATGAAAGTAAATTTAGTAACTCTTCTAGTTGTACAGTAGTATAAGGTTCTCATTATTAAAATTTTACTTTATTAGACTGCAATGAGCTAGAAAATCAAACAAAATAACACCTTTAAGATGGGGATGTAAGGTATACGATTTCATGCCATTGGCTTTGAAGTCTTTGTATCAAAACATTATTTTGGTCAAAATAAAATAATCCTCTAGTAGAAATATATAGTTTAGTTTTATTCATATGTTTATATCAACAGGTTGTTGAATATTTTTCATGAGCATAGCAGCATTAGATGAGAAACCTTTAAATGACAAGAGGATTGTCATTAAATTTCAGGACACCATCGAGAAATATTCAACAACTGTTGGTATCACTATGTGAAGAAAATTAAACTTTATGTTTCTACTGAAGAAATATTTGATTTATTTTGGCCAAAATAAATTATTTGCTTACGTACTGCAAAAAAAAACCCTCCTTAATTCGCGTTCCCTTAATCCACACTTTAAATGTTTACGCAGCTCATAAATAATACTATAACTCGAAATAACCGGTATTTACTTAAATTTCTCAAAGGTAGTTTAGTCAGTCTATGAAGCCATGGGCGTCTTTAGAAAGGTGGGAAGGAGGGTATAGCTACACTCCCTCCACACACACAATAATAAGCACAATAGGGCTACTCTTCTTAAAAGAATAAAATTGAAGAATTTTAATAATAAAAATTTAAATCCACGTTTGTAGCTGCCTAATGCATATTTGATGATGGTTAACTATTTATATAATTGATTCCGTTAATACATCATTCTTGTTTTTCAGTTGTTACAGATTCTTTTTATTTAGAGTAACGATGCTCAATACCTCAACACCTCAACCTGAGTACTATAGCAAGGCAGCACAGAATGGGGTTGGGAAATGGGTAGTCAGTCTTCTCCATCATCCTGTTTCCCAGAGGAGTCTCCAAACATCCAGAATATCCTATCTTTCAGCAGCAAGTCACACGCGCATGGAAGAAAATGAATTTTTTTTTTTAGTTCCTAATTTCAAGAGGAAATATTGTGATTGCGAAAAAAAATTATCTAAATATTATGACATTTTATATGAACATGAAACCAAAAAGTGGATTTTATAATTCTGTTTGTCCCCACGTTGGTTGGTATGACTGATGGTCAAGGAATTTTGTTCAAACTTGATGCTTAGTTTACAGGGCCATACCACACATTACTCCCTACCCCTCCCCCCAACCCTCCACCTTTGCCCTTCAATTAAGGGTAGTTTACTGATGAGTAGTCTTTTTTGAATTTCAAATTTTTCAAAAATGGAGATAATGATTTTATTTAAAATGCAAATATAGGATTTGTTTGACATGCAAATAGCCCTGTATACTCTGTTTCAGGTGAAAATTCGATAAAAGACTGTTTAGTGAGGAGTGATTTTGAATATTCAAATTATTTTGAAACTTCAATAGCTATTTGGCCTAAAATGTATATCTGAGGAGTATTGGACATGAAAATGACAAATAAAGCTGTACACTTGTTTTGAAGGTTAAATTGTGTTATGGGTAGTGTGCTGATGACTTTTTATTTAATTTTAATATTTTAAAAACTGTCTTTAGTGATTTGGCTAAAAATTGCTTTCGGGAGACTATTTTTCATATCAACAACAAATAACAAAACATATAACAACAAATTATAGTAAATTTATGTTTTGGCAACAATCCTAAAAGATTAAATTCAAAATGGTAATCAGTAAATAGATTTTCGTGATAAATAAGAATACGTTTTTATATTAAAAAGTAGCAATATATTTTACGGTAGTTTACCAAAATAACAATATTTTTGAAAATTTAAATTTTGTCTAATATATTCTAATAATTTCGTTTATAATTTATATATACAGCGTGATTACTGTGATTAGCAAGATGATGAATTTGATTTTATGGGTTAAACCTACTTAAGGCTATTTTACTAAAACCAATTGACAAATTTTTTCGGAGCTACAATTCACAATATGAGAAAGCTTGTGCTATTGTGTTGGACCATTTATGTAAAACACGATGAATACAGTAAAGACGAGAATAATATTAGGTAATAATTATTATTGGTCTGCTACCTTAACACAAGTCAGTAACGTGCCTGCCTAGCGAGCTTAGAGTACCAAGATCAATTACTGGACATGGCAGAAAGATTGATTATTGGAAGGAGATTAGGTAACCATCTACAGTAGCCCCATGGCTTCTTTGGTGCCGACTGACAGCTTTAAAATGTTACCAGAGCAAATTATGTATCCCTACGCCGAACCAGTTGATCTGCAAAAACATGTGTTTAGCAGCTGTCGCTTCTGACAGTCAAAATTTAGATATATACCTAAATGATGACTGTCAGAAGTCAGCTGTGAGCTGTCTGTCAGCACCAAAGAAGCCATGGGGCTACTGTAGTTAAAATCACCTTCCTTAACATACCCAACCAGGATTAGAACCGATATCTCCCCGTTATCAGTGGGCCAATCTAAAACAAGAGTGACGCTTTAGACCATCCAGCCACTGCCCCAGAATTTTATTCCCTTGAGCCCTCCTGAATTCTACATGAAAAAAAAAACTTCTCTGGACTTTCATCAAGGACCATCTTGAGCGCTCTTTCATGACTCTTCCTTCCCCTCCCCCGCCCAACCACTTTGTTGTTGTTGCGTATATATACTGTTTTTATTCTGACGTGATGTTTAGTGATACAGAGGAAACGCTCTTGCACAAACGGCAAAGCAGCCGAAATATATTCAGCGAGCGTTTTACCCACTTCTCCTGAACTGGTGAAACTATCCTTCACCACGAAAATTCGTGACATCTCGTTGTGAACCGTCGGTCTTCTTTTGTCTATAGCTTTTTTTTTATTTCTTTACACAGCACATACAAGTACACAGAAACCTCTCCCTAGTACCTACATGACAAAAAAAAAAAATCGTGATATATTTTACTCGAAACACTGAGTGTTGAATTTAAATAGATTCTTCTGTCGCAAGTTTCCCCCTTCCTACAAGACGTTTTGTATTCTAGATCAGTTCTATTTCATCCAAAGGTTACGCCAACATGTCTGAACTCCTGACGATATTGGATGTGTCAATACCAGTGAATTGAAAATGAAACTTCTTTTACTGAGAATAAAAAAATAAAATGTTACAGCGCACTGCAAAGAATTTTTCTCTCTTTTCTTTTTATCTTAAAATAAAATTCATTTACTGAAATATCATATGATTTATGGAACAAAATAATATACAGTGTAGCAGATAAATTCCACTGAAGAGCATAAATGAAATAATACACACTGTTACAGAAACATTAGTAAAAGAGGAAAATCTTTGCCCACCAAAGAGCATGGCAATCAATTTAATATTTAAAGACCTGAAAAAAACTATAAATATATATTTGCTAATAGCTCAGAAACAATTAGTTTAGTAAAAAATATATTTTAAATAAAAGATTATCAATTTTTTTCATAGTACAATATATTTACAAAGATAAGTTATTTAATATCTCAAATAATTGCGGAGATATAAAAATTTAATATTTTAGGTAAAGTAATAAAATTCCTCAAAATTATTTTCACTGGCAAATGAGAAACACCATTTTTTATGTAGCCTAATATAGAACATTGCAAGGATACCAAATTTAATCAAAATCGTTGTAATGGATTATTAGAGCATCGAGTTTTTCTCCTTATACCTTTTTTATAAACTACCCTTATTTGTAGGGTAAGATATCTAGCTCAGAAAATTCCTCGGTGGAATTTTATGAAAACCCTATATTCCAAATTTTAACACAATAAATATTTTGAGTTGGAAATTGTATAAGATCACAATGCTTCTTTCTCCGAGGTTGTAGAGAAATTAAAATTTGCAAGACTTGTTGAAAATATAAGGATTCGAGATATGTCAATTATTCTGTTAAATAATACCAGAGCAAATATGCCAAAAAAAGATGAGTTCGCTTGCTAATTACAATGTCATCAAGACGTAGTGTTTATATATATATATATATGCTTCAAGTATTACCACCCATCCAGGCTATAAGAATAATCACACTAATGGAGTAAGGATGAGGAGGATTGAATTCAGATGACATTTACACGCATTAGATTGGGAAAACCTTCTTGTAAAGAACTTCTCATTAAGCCTACACCCCTCTGGGATTCAAGCCCTTCACCTCTCATTCCCTTGTACACTAGGCTATGATATATTGACGCCTTTGTCCACGTGACCACCGGTGGAGAAGGAGTGGTTTCTTACATACCAAAATATCCTTTTTCTCTTCCATATGTTGACGTCAGAGAATCCCCTCAAAACAAGGCTTCTCTCTCTTTATCCTGGAGCGATAGACACAGCGGGAGTTGTAGGGAAGGAGGGAAAGGGAGGTAGAAGGAGGGACAGAAATGGAGAGATTGTGCTTCAGTTGCTTTAAGCTCGGCTAGGCTATCATAGACGTGGACGTGGGCCTTTGAAACAAGTTAAAACTTGCCTTCCTTGTTATGAGTCTTGAGGGGGTATACGGGGGGGTGTTTTATCTGGCAGAGTTGAAGAGGTAAAAGGGTTAGAAAGGATGAAAAGATGGAAGAGGGTGAGGGGGTTTAAGGAACGAAGAAAGTTTTATATAAGATCATAACAAAGTCCGAGCACGACCCTATTTTGAGGGAGCATTTAGGTGAAAACTTTCTCCCCCTTGAAAAAAAAAAAAGAAGTTTGGTCTACAAGGACACTTCAAGAAGGTTGGAGGTCTTGTTAAGGATCCTTAAGACGATCCTATCAACATGCAAGCTTTTAGGATTCCCAAGATGCGCAAAAAATACTTTGAAAATTAATCATAATAAATATATATATTTTTGAACCTATGAATATACATATATATATATATATATATATATATATATATATATATATATATAATAGAGTCTTCTTCTTTATTCTTCATAGGCCTTTGGCTTGTTCCATTCCAAGGGCTTTAAAGGCCGTTTTTCCATCTTATTCTTAGTCTTCTATATCTTCTCCTCCTTGGAGAACTTTCGTATCTTGCTATTTTGACCATTCTGTCTTCTAGCATCCTGTCAATACGTTAGTTCCATTTTCTTCTACGTGAAGTTATCTATTCAGTGATGGGATTGATTTGAGAAGATTCTCTCAATGTTGTCATTTCTCTCTCATTCTAGTAGCGATTTATTCCTGATTTATTTAATAAGGTGTGGCTACATAATTATTAGTTGTAATAATACTATACGTTTATGTTCACTCCGTTTACACGGAGAGTTAAGAACTAAGAGGAGTTATGTTCCATTAACAGCTGGAAGGACTCGTAATATGAGTGTCTAACTGGCCTGATGATGGCACCGATGTAGCGCCGAAACATGTTGAGAACCGTGGCTCGAATTTGTACAACACTCAAGGAACAAGGGAATTAAAGAACCGATAAGAATAGAAGTCAATTTATTCAATTTATATTCAACCTATATTCTTAATTCACTTCTCATTATTTCGCTAAATTTGTAAACTTCTATTTATTTCTACCTAAATTAAATATGTCTTTTTCCGCCTTAACTCCACACTTGACTTAAACTTATAAGTTTATATAATATGGATTTTAATGTGTTATTTATATATGTGACCTATATTATTTTAATATGTTCTTAACTCGTTTGATAAGACCCTTCCTAAGACCCTTCGTAAGCCCCTTCCTCCACCTCTAAAAAGACGTGTATTATTCACAACTTGTGAATGTGTGTAATTTCAGGCCTCCACCGTGGTTCGGATCCAACGTTAAACTGTAGGTCCTCCATTTCCTCTTACAATCACCTTACCATTACACATTAGCGTAAGTGCTGTATAACCCGAATGGGTAGTAAGACGCGGTGCTAATAATAATAATAATAATAATAATAATAATAATAATAATAATAATAATAATAGGTAAGATAGGGTCATTATGTGATACGTTAAGGAAAGACTGTTATCGTTCAACATAAACAAAGTTTACATAAGTAGAAAGAATTATTTTTTTTAAATGTGCTTATTTTTTCTTTATTTATATTGTTTTTTGTAGTAGATAGTTAAATAATCATGTATAATTTATTTAAATTCCATTTTTTAAGGTAAATTTACATAATAATTTAATAAATGTGATCGACTTTATTGATGATATCAAGCTTCTGTTGTTACGTGGATAATAATTATCACCGTCGTGCATATCAACAATTCATGACCTCATCATTAAAACGGTGCCAGAGTATGGGAGGGGAGGGGGGAGGAATAAAATATAACAACACAAACCTAGTAATTCTAGAATCACGATTGTGACCCTATTGGTTGTGGGAAGGTCCTATTGTTCGATTTCACATAAAACCAATCACGCTACTGTTGCAATGCTTTATTTGTTGAATTTCCTCTAAGAATCATCTGTGAATATGACAGAGCGAGGTTCACTGGGGTGAGAGAGACAATATTGTGGTATTTCACCTTCTGTCCAGGCAAATGCCAAATACTTTATCAGTTTCAGTGGTGGCTCGTAGTTAAACTTAGTGGGGGTGCTGCTCCAGAAAATGTTTAGGCTTTTTTAAAAAAATTGTGTAAAAGGAAAAAAACAAGTATAAAAAGAAAATTTATTCAGGAAATTGATAAAATCTTAACAAAAATAACCAAACCTTTTTTTTCTTATTTTAAAATAAATTGTTACAGTTCAAGCTTGATCTATTCATTTTAAAATGAATTCCATTCTCCTTTTTTTAATTTGCGCAAAAAGTTCAATAATTTTCTCCTTGATCTCTGGATGACAATTGAAGAAATTTTTCTATATTGAAAGTACTGCAAGCACATTTAGTCTTTCTGTTAAATAAAAGAACCGAAAACAATGAAGTAAATAGAATAATAATCTAATTCTACATTCTCCTACACTTTATCACATTTAAGAATATGGTACACGGTTTTTAAGCACAACACACGCTGAATAAAAAAAAAACATCCTTCCACCATCACGCCAGAGCCGGCACTGTGAGAGCAACAGTACTCTCTCTACCTGGCAGTTCCGCCTTCCTCCCCACTCCCCTACTATGTGTGCATGCGCACAACAGTCAAAAACCACGTCGCTGGCACAGCGCTGTGAGGCGCACAGTTCCATACAAAGGTTTTTGTATATCTTTTTCATAAACTGGGGGATGGCTACTGAAGTAATGACACTAAGCTTAAGGAATATATATTGTACTACAAAAATAAAGAATGAATCTAAGAAAAAAGGACTCATTATATTAAATGTTATCGATAATATAAAGTGGAAATAGGGGGTCCCGCATTTTCGCATTGCCCGTACAAAAACCGCCACTGATCAGTTTGTTCTTTAAAGTTACAGCAACATTTTCGTAGGAATAACCCTTTTAACAAATAAAAAACAAAATTTTTGTAACAAAAATTGATAACATTGTAATGATATTGTTTTGGATGGTAACATAAACCTACACAGTACTCAGAATACAGAACATTGTAATATCACAGAAAAACTGTCCGTAAATTTACAGAAAAACTATACCACTTAATATTAAACCTTCAGTACTTAAGGTGTAATCATCTAAATAAATCGTGTGCAACATCAAAAGTCTTATTTATTTTATAAGAATAAAAATCACAAATAATCAGATCACATAACCGTGTGATAAGTGCGTAGTAGAGCATGCACGCGTCGTCATAATCTACATCCGCATCATCAACAGCATAAAATCCCGTATCGCTATCATTGGTGCCCAGCCGCGGGGTGATATCGCAATAAAACCCGTATCACAATAACATTTTACTATACATTAAGAGTGATGTTTTATGAATATTTATAGTATGGTTATAGTATTTTAGTTTATTTATTATTAGTATTTGCTAAACAATTAAATATTTTATCATTTTAGATTAATACAATATAATTAATATAATTAGATACAAATAGAGTGCAAGTAATTTGGGTCAGATTTCACTCACGATACGGGTGGTCTCTGGTGTTGATATTCTCTTTTAAAAATAATTAATTAAAGGGAAAACTAGCACTCAATGAAAAGACAAATACTTCCTATTTCCTCCCTCCCACTTCCCTTGATCAACGCTTGCCCCCCCTTCAATATTATTGGTCAGTTTGCCCTAAAGGGGGTAAGGTCAAATATTGAAGAGGTTAACACGAATTTACGTTTGAAGGGGGGGAAGCGAAATTGAGAAACTATTTAGGGAACTATATCAGTATATTAAAACTGGATTCAAAACTCCTTCGCGTCACTTTAAAACCACACAAGACGAGGCTGATGACTTTTTGTACGATTGCTCTTTGTTTCAAATGTACAATTTGTTATTTCAAACAAATATTAATTTCTTTACTGTCCAAATCTTATTACACACTCAGGCTTTACGTATTAATTAAGTTAATTGAATAGGGAGGAGAAACATATGGCTTAAGGTATAATGTACCAGCATTTGCATCGAGAGAGTTTGGTGGAACATTTAGGAAAATCACCTTCAATACACTTGACCTTGATTCGATCACCAATCTCCTCGTAATCGGCAATCCAGTCGAACATGAGAATGATGCCTTGAAACAACGGGACCCCCAAAATAATCAGAAATTTAAAAATAATGTTATTTAAAACAGGAATTATTATTTTTCACCTTGACTCACAGACACAAAATGAATTTGCAAGAAAACAGAATTCTACGCACGTCAAACTTAGACAGAAACGGAAACTATACAAGAAGTACTGGAAGTTTAGGCTCATTTCTCTCCAAAGCCATTGACGTCAAGAAGACCCCCCCACCCCTTCCATCCCATCCCATCCCTAAGGCATGCGTTTGTCATTGTTTTTTAGGCCCTCTGAGACTGGCAAGAGTTCTACCCGCAACTAGATTATGTAATAAGGAGAGACGCAACTTGCAATTTCAGCCGCGTGCACACATACACACACAAGCACACACTAGCTAACAAAGTTTTAGTTAGGTTGAGGAAGGGGTCTACGGATTGCTTACAATGTTTTAGTGGGCCTAGTTTATATTAAGGGAAGAAGTTTAGTTAAAAGACAAGAGAACTCCTTTCCCCCGGACCCCTCTCCTTCACTCACCCTTAAACTTACCCCCACCCCCCTATTTCTCCTCTTTTGAAAATAAACTTT
Source organism: Timema douglasi (assembly GCA_901482245.1). Taxonomy (NCBI): domain Eukaryota; kingdom Metazoa; phylum Arthropoda; class Insecta; order Phasmatodea; family Timematidae; genus Timema; species Timema douglasi. Next base: position 69,282 of record CABEEJ010003079.1, on the reverse strand, counting down.
TTGAAATGTCTTGGGGAATGAAAGTTAACTCTCTTTTACAGTCTGAGAATAACAGTTACTGTGGAAGCTTTTTCGTTGTCTTTAAAAGCAAAAGACAAATAAATGTGTCTCTTGTGGAAGCAACATAAGTGTAAAGTATTGCTACAATTAGAGGGGATTTTTTTAGGTGGGGGGATCTGGGGGGAGTGGTGTATTATTTTAGAGAGTGGGGGTTGTTTTCTCTGTGTTATTGAGCAAGTATGTTTTACTCGGTAATGTTCAGTTTTATGAGGACTGGATGAATACATTTAAACCACCCTAATTGTATTATTTACATCGGTCGTTTAAAAGGTCATTTTAGAAACTTTGAGTGTTTAAAAAAAAAAAAATTTAAGGTTTTAGAAATAAATACATTTAAAGAACTCGCTTGGAAGAAAAGCTCTTTTGGATATATTTATGAAATAAAATTACCAATTTGGGATTGCAAAATAAATATTAACAAATTAATGAAGAAATATCTTGCACAAAAAAAAACTTGGGATTATAAAACAATATTTAAATGTTTCTTAATTAAATTATTTAGATAAATATTAAACATTAAATTTTGTTTGTCGGAATTTTTTATTTTGTTGAAGTTATTCTAGTTGTAGTCTATTATAAGTTGTATTGATATTAAAGATAAATATCTTTTATTTGGAAAATATTTTTATAAAACCAATATTTTTGAGCTATAAGCAATTTAGTTCAGGTCTTGGAAAATGAATTTGATTTTTATACTCTTTGGTGGACAAAATGTTTCTCTTGTCTCAATTTTTATGTAAAAGTGTTCCTAGTTCCTAATGACATAAAGTAGGTCACTAACAACGTATACTATTTCATTTGGGATCTTTGGTGTAATGTTTCTACAACAAGGTATACACCTAGTATTTAGTTTCACAAATCTGACCAGTTTTTAGTAAATTTTTGTGACCTGGCGGTTTAGGGGTAAGGTGTCAGACTTCTGTGCTGGGGTCCGGGGTTCAATCATCGGTCCCGGCACAAATTTATCTGATTACCAAACCCTTCCTTCACCTCTGACAAGACATCTTGTGAATGTGGGGAAAGCCAAGCCTCCACCGTGGTTCGGATTCTACGTTAAACTGTAGGTCCTTCATTTCATCTCACAATCACCCTACCATTACACATTAGCGTAAGTGCGTATAACCCGAACGGGTAGTAAGATGTGGTGCTAATAATAATAATAATAATAATAATAATAATTTAGTAAATTTATATTTTAAGATAAAAGCGGGAGAATGTCTGTGCGATACACTATACAATTTATTTGATATTATTTTCACTATGGCGAGCACTTCAAAGGTTTTTCGTTCATTAAATCACGTCAAGTAATCTAAATTTAAAATTCCAAACAGTCGATCGAGTACCTAGGGCGTATATTTTTGAACGTTGTTACATAATGTGATACTTGCATCTTAAATCACGTAAACCACGGTAATTCTCAATGTTATGTACTACTGAATAGATAATTAATTTGTTTAATCTCTAATTAAACAGCAAGAAAAAATATCAGGTTAAAATCCACAAAGAAGGTATGGAAGGTATTACTTTCGACTTGAAGTACAAAGCGTAATGTTAACGATATGAACATGGAGGGAGAGAGGTCAACTGTTAACAGAACTACTAGAAAGACTGTAGTTACGATAAGAACATGGAGGTAGCGAGGTTTACTGTTCAAAGAACTACTAGTAAGACTGTAGTAACGATAAGAACATGGAGGGAGGTCTACTGTTCACAGAACTACTAGTAAGACTGTAGTAACGATAATAACATGGAGGGAGGTCTACTGTTCACAGAACTACTAGTAACAATGTAGTAACGATAATAACATGGAGGGAGCGAGGTCTACTGTTCACAGAACTACTAGTAAGACTGTAGTAACGATAATAACATGGAAGGATCGAGGTCTACTGTTCACAGAACTACTAGTAAGACAGTAGTAATGATAAGAACATGGAGGGAGGTCTACTGTTCACAGAACTACTAGTAAGACTGTAGTAATGATAATAACATGGAGGGAGAGGGGTCTACTGTTCACAGAACTACTAGTAAGATTTTATTAAAGATAAAAAATATAAAAGAAGTTAGGTCACTAATCCCAGAACTATAGTAAGACTGTAATAAGGATAATAAATATTTGTCACTTGTTACACGAATGTGATAGTTTATGTTGGACCAAGTACAAGATGTTTATTGGTAGTTTTGTTTCCCCCTATCTTTTCAAACAACAAAAATGTTAAACTTTATAAATCCCTTTGAAATCATTTGTTTGACAAAAGAGATCACTGTCGGGTTTTTTTTCTACTGTATTTTTTTTTTCAGAATCACAGTGTTGCCACACCCCTAGGGGTTAAATATAAAGGGAACTGTCCTCTTTGATGAACACGTGGCTTCATTAGCTCTGATGGGACCCCCTTTCCACTCCCACCAACGTCCCTATTGTAGTTACAGTTGAATTAATTGTATGTTTCCAGTGAAACAGTTCGCTACTAATTATAAAGGTGAGTTGGTTTATTTTGACTTTAGGTAGACAGACTTTTGTCGAGATATTGTCTAGAAGCCTATGTATGTCACACATCTGTGGTGTTGTTTGTGTGTGGTTTTTTTTAAACACAAAACAATATATAAAGTATAATGAAAAATTCTAGTGAAATTTATAATACCTCAAACAGATGTTTTTTATTAGGTTTCTATTCCATTTTTAAAATTGACCGGTTTTTTTTTTGTTAGAAAGGAAATCATAGAAAATAAAATAAGATTTTATTACAGTCAAATTTGATAATATTTTATTATATTATTAGTGCTATTTTATAGGTATCGATAGTTATAGAAAAAAAAGTGACAGTTTTATATCACAGAACTTGACTTATGAATAAGTTAGAGTAGATCTAATGAATTTTCTAGCTTAGAGATTAGGCTGTTCCCTTGAAAATTAAACTGTATTGTCTCAGTGAAACTAAAACCGTGTTGGGATGTTTATATAGTTACTTTCATTGCCTCCAGCTTTTTGAACTACTTGTACAGGAGCCTCATGGCTTCTTTGGTGCTGACTGGCAGCTCACAGCTGACTTCTGACAGTCATCATTTAGGTATATAACTAAATTTTGACCGTCAGAAGTGACAGCTGGTAAACACATCTTTTTGCAAATCATATTGTTCGGCGTATGGATACATAATTTGGTCTTGTAGCTTTTTAAAGCTTTTAGCTGTCAGCTGTGAGCTGTCAGTCAGCACCAAAGAAGTCATGGGGCTACTGTATTATCTCCACACTCTCTCAAGCCCTCGGAGAAAGATGTAGCCTATTGTTATTGTAAAAAGATATATAAATCGAGATTTTATAAATGTTGAAGTTTCTTAAGGCAAGAAGATAAATAATCAATTTTATAGAAATCGGTTCTAAAGATTTTGATCACCTTTTGTATCTAGTCATTCATAATATTACAAACAAAATGGCAAGTTTCATTTTCCCATGGGAATTACTTTGAGGGTAATTTACATAAATGACCATTTACAATTTTGATCATATCTCCGCAACTTTTGGAGATACGAAATAACTTATTATTGTAAAGTGGAAATACTATTAATATAAAAAACCTTTATCGAGAATATACGATTATAAAATAAATATTGTCTAAGCTTCAAACAAATATATGATTATTTTTTTGAGTTCTTTGAACTATTTAATTGAATGTTATGCTCTTTGATGGAAAAATAGGTTCCTCTTTTGTCATAGATTATGTAGCGGTATATATTATTTCCTACGCTTTTGGAAGGAGTGCTTCTGAAAACATGTTTGTTATTCAGTCTCACAAATGTTACGACTTTTTTTTAATATCTCTCTTTTTAGCTAAAAGATAGAGATTGTGAGGTGCACCATACCATTTTATTTTGTATTATTAATAGGCCTATAACATTTTGGTATATATTTCCAAATCTTTTTTTTAAAGTGGTTCATGTTACATCATTTAATAAAGATGGGTTTGATCCATTACTCTAAAAATGTGAATCTTTAAATTTACTTATTAACCTCAAATTGTGATTCTCTAATCTTAAATATGAATCATATTTTTAGAAAAAAAAAATCATAAAAAGAATGGTTCCTGCCAGATTTAGTTGACCTTGGTCCCCGAATTTGGCAATAATCATGAAACAGACTGACGTATTCGTCAAATGGTCGTGTTAAATATGACCCCTTGGTCAATATTTATAAAAATCTATAAATTTACCCATTGAGGATATTTAAATAAGTTTTTGGTTCAACTAAGGTGAAGTGGAAGGGAAAATTAAATAAGGGGAGTGTTTTTTTGTAGTTTTTCTAACAAAACATATCTTTTTGCTTAAATGAACTAAATAATTATCCAGAAGAAATAAGTTTAGTTTTCTTAACATGGTGATATAAAGTGTTGAATATCTTTCAAGAGCAAAGCTGCACTAGATGAGAAAATATTTAAATGAGAGAATATTTTTATTAAATTCCTGAACACCCTCAATAGATATTGAAGAATTGTTGAAATAGCCATGGGAAAAAATATATATATATTTATACTTATACTGGAGAAATATTTGATTTATTTTGACCAAAAAATTGTTTCGATATATAAACTGCAAGAATACTGATTTTTCTCACATTCTTTAACCCAAAAATATTTGCGCTACCTTATTAAAAACTCTATAGTTATTTACCCCCGTCGGTTTAGTTTCATTTTCCTTTCTCCTTATTTTTATCTGTTCAATTGTCTCTCCTCACCTTTTCTCTTTGTGTAATTCTCACTGCTAGTGGCACACAAAAGACACAAGTACAAATTGCTAGGTAGTTACCTTGCGGTGGATAGCAAACAGGTGGTTGATGTCAGTACCGCCCGAATCCCCTCCCATATCCGACCACCCATCCGACCCCCCTCCTCTTTCAATTTTCACCCTTCCTCTCGCGTGTTTGCAGTGACGAACATTAACGTTAAGTGGAAAGAAGAAGAAAATTAGGTGGTATTATCCAAACTCTTTTAAAATGAGGATATTTAAATGTATATATGTATATTATATAAGTGATAATTTGAGTAATAGATTCACTCACATGGAATTATACAAGTTCAATAAGAACCACACAGGGGGACTTGCTGTCTAAGTGGCGGGCCCATTTTCATTTTTCTAACCGCATCTTGCTAGCCGTTACCCGCCTCGGTGGCGTAGTTGGCTAACGCGCTATTCGTGTTGAGCTCGATTGCTGAGGACAGGGAGATCGTGGTTAGAATCTCGGTTAGATGAACTGGGGGTGGTTTTTCCTAAATGTTTTTCAACTCCCCCCTCCACGCAAATGCGGGTTCACTTCCTCTAATTCAACCTTCCCAATTTCTAATCCATTAGAGTAATTAGTACTGAAAGCGTATAACCCGAACGGGTAGTAAGACGCGGTACTAAATAATAATAAAAATGAAAAATACTAGCCGTTCAAGTTACACGCATATGCACTAATTGCGCTTGTGTGTTAGGAAAGAGTATGGTTGAATTTAGAGAATGTGTACTCCCATTTGCAATGGAGATAAAGTTGAAAACCTCTTTGTAAAAAAATCGCACTCAGTACGCCCCGACTGGGATTCAAACCCCCATCTCCCCGTCTTTAGAAGTCCAGTCTATAACTAGTTACACCTTATACCTGGGGTGGTGATTTGCCCATCAAGTGTGGTGGAGAATTTAAATTTGACAGTTCTCTCAGAACTATTATTATTATTATTAGCACCGCGTCTTACTACCCGTTCGGGTTATACGCACTTACGCTAATGTGTAATGGTAGGGTGATTGTGAGATGAAATGGAGTACCTAAAGTTTAACGTGGAATCCGAACCACGGTGGAGGCCTGGCATTCCCCACATTCACAATATGTCTTGTCAGAGGTGAAGGAAGGGTTTGGTAATCAGATAAATCTGTGGCGGGACCAAGGATTGAACCTCAGACCCCCAGCACAGAAGTCTGACACCTTACCCCTAGACCACCAGTCACCCGTCTCTCAAAAAAATAAACATTTTTCCTGACGGTGTGTGCTGGTAGAAACTTGATACAGTAGCCCCATGGCTTCTTTGGTGCTGATTGACAGTTCACAGTTGACTTCTGACAGTAAAAATTTAGGTATATATCTAAATTTTGACTGTCAGAAGTGACAGCTGCTAAACACATGTTTTTGCAGATCATATAGTTCGGCGTAGGGATACGTAATTTGGTCTGGTAACTTTTTAAAGGTGTCAGTCAGCACCAAAGACGCCATGGGGCTACTGTATTTCCTGCAAATCCTTGGAAACAAGATGTGTCAAATTTCACATTAAACAATTTCCATAATTTGTTTCTGAGCTAGTTGTAACTGAGAAATCAATGTGTACATATTTCGACTAAACGTGTTCAAACAGTGTATGTTGTTTCAAATGTTCGATTAAACAAACTAGTTTTTCAATCTCCAAATTGTGTGGTGGATTTTACTTCCCATTCGAAGCATCTGTGGTTACATTGGACATTATGTTGCCCACCTTCACCTTAAACTATTCCACCATCACAGCGGGTAAACACATTTATTTTAGTTTGCTGGGGATGGAGAGGTCGGGGTTCAAATACCACCCAGATTTTTGTACTCGTAAACTGTTTTACACTCTCTCTTAGTTGTATCAAGTACAGAAGTGCTGAGAAAATCAAATGAAGAAAACAAAATTCGGAAAGGAATACAGCGAAAAAAGAGTTAACACTAACCCATATGCTGAGATATGATAATTTGACGAAGAGAACTATAGAAGGAGATGTGTTAGGTTGAAATGGAAAATGGAGATCAAGTCTTAAGAAAATAAATCAGATAGCAGACGATGTTGGCGGAGGAGGGTGTAAAGATGTAAAACATTTGTCCCAGGGTAGGCAAAAGTTGATAGCTACAAAAAAATCAATCATAAGATTGATGACCAAATAATGATAACGCTCTCTTATTAAACAAATGCGAGTAAATTTTTCTGAAGGTTACCTTTCTCATCCATAGCCCATTACCATTATATATATATAACGTTAATGGGTTATGGATGAGAAAGAGATATATATATATATAACGTTAATGGGTTATGGATGAGAAAGGTATATATATATATATATATATATAAAACGTTAATGGGTTATGGATGAGAAAGGTATATATATATATAACGTTAATGGGTTATGGATGAGAAAGGTATATATATAACGTTAATGGGTTATGTATGAGAAAGGTATATATATATAACGTTAATGGGTTATGGATGAGAAAGGTATATATATATAAGTGTGTGTGTGTGTGTGTATGTGTGTTCAATCCAAACGAATACTGAGACGCAGTATAAAGAAGCACAGATGTATAATTTAGCTATTTGATCTATTTTCACGTAGTCATACGTCAAGTCGTGTTATATTCAGCTGTTAATTTTGATATATATTATCAAATCCTATAACATAACAATAATAATATAATGTTTCATATTGCACCACGTCTTACCACCCAACCGAGAATTATATTACAGTAATGGAGTAGTGATGAGAAAGTTGTAATTTAGAAGAAATATATCTATTTGGTAAGTAGGGAGAAAAGGAAACAATATATTAAACCCTAGAGGGATTTTAGTTTCACCCTATTCATCAGCGGCAGTCCTATATACTGCCAGAATGACGCCTTGAACATCGTAACCCCCGGAAAGAAAGATTGTTATCAAGAAACTAAGTAAGCACAAAGTAAAACACTTCTCCCTCAAAATGTGTGATATTTGGCAAACCTAGTGTCTGCCGCGTTAGCGGATGCATAACAAAGTCCCACTTGGTTTGATCCAAGGTATAAGGACCCTCTATCTTGTATATCTTGTTGGCTCAAGTTAGTGGCGATAATATTCATAAACATTTGGAATCCATGTGACTATTTTAACACATTATTGGGCATATACTAAATTTGAGATTTTTAAAATAAAATCCAGTAAAAAGTTTTTTTATAGGTACCTATATATACTTATGTAATAAATAAACTTCATATAGTTTAAGCCAGTAAATTTATTTGAATTAAAAATAAATCTATTTAATATACCATCGTTATTATAATGCTCCAAATAAATTTCAAAGAAATAATATTTCCCAGGAGTATTTTTTTATAAAAAGAGATTAAAATATATTATTGATTTTCAAAATTTGAATTGGAAATAATATTTATCATATTGTGGTACTAAATAAGCCATGTTGCACGTATTTACACTTTGGGGGGATATTGTAGAATAAATCACACGGGGCTACCTCACACGTCTCTGAACCTTGGAGAATAACGTACCACCAATCACACAAAGCAGACTCATATGTCTCGACGACACCTTGGTGGATAACAAAATGCCAATCACATGACACAACCTCACACGTCTATACACCTAGAGGGGATAACGCTGTGTAAGTCACCCGAAGCTACCTCACACGTCTCTCTACACCTTGGAAGCTCATCTAACCGACCACGCAATAGCTAGCTCGGCCAAGGGGAAACGAGAGGTAAAGGGGGGTTATGGTCAAGGCGCATGGCACGTAATAAGAATGGTATGGTATGGTATGCAAATGTAATACCGGGGCGTAGTGTAAATAGCCGCCGGCGTATGAGAGTTGGGACTCGCACCCATCAATAACCGCAGTCGATCATCGTCCGACCAGCGGTCAGTGACGTCACTACTCCAGTGTGTCCGACGTAACCTCGCATTCAACGTGAGCTCGAAATGGCTGTGCTCATTATATCCACATCTATAAAGAGTCCAAAGAATAGCTAACAATGTTTGAAAATACAATTACTTGGTATATTGTATCGTCATTTAAGAGCAAGGGAAAACACAATTTATAAGTTACAAGGTGACCTGGTGGTCTAGGGTTAAGGTGTCAGACTTCTGTGCTGGGGTCCCGGGGCTCAATCCTCGGTCCCGGCACAGATTTTTCTGATTACCAAACCCTTCCTTTACCTCTGACAAGACATCTTGTGAGTGTGAGGAATGCCAGGCCTCCTCCGTGGTTCGGATTCCACGTTAAACTGTAGGTCCTCCATTTCATCTCACAATCACCCTACCACTACAAATTAGCGTAAGTGCGTATAGCCTGAACGGGTAGTAATACGCGGTGCTAATAATAATAATAATAATAATATAAGTTATATATTCTATCTGACACCTTAACTCATTCGGTAGCGTGTCTGCGTCTGCTTACTAAGTTAAGGTTCTCGGGTTTGATCCCTGGCATGGCCGAAAATGTATCATTGGTTAAAATATAGGTTTAACCTTTCACATTGATAAATTGGTGGCAGGAGACAGGATGTTGTGCCTTTCTTAGTCTTAAGAAAGATCGTAAGGCTTATGAAGTTACGACAAGCCTAGCCAGCCAGTAGTGAAAAATATATGCCTTGAACAAAAAAAGTGATCCAGTTCACTGTCTGGAAACATTAGTGGATGTAAATTATTAATATATTCTGCGGTCTAAGTCAAGGGGGAAGTGTGATAGTATTCAATGCTCACACAGGTAATAATTAAAAAAAAATTGTGACAACCCTTTAAAGCGTTAGAGGGATTTCAATAAAATTAATTTTATAGTAAGTATTATGAAAAAATCATACATTTTCCTTAATGTCTATGGAAGCTAAACATATTATATATATATATATATATATATATATATATATATATATATATATATAATTCTCTAAAGTCTAAATCATTTGGGGGATAGTGTATATAAAAACAGAAAATAACAAATTATAAAGCTCTGACACGTGATACTTCCCTTACACCTCCAACCTAAATGATAACTTTCTTCTCCGACTTCTATAAGTGATTTCAGAATGGCTGTCTAAAAAAATAACAAGAAAAAAAAGAAAATATATATATAGTATA